>JAQIWA010002687.1:0-12563 GCA_034693305.1 Eueremaeus valkanovi | reverse complement strand
TTCATTACCTTTATGAACCAGCCTTGATTAACCCCCTTGGTCACATGTTCGCAAGCGATGTACTTATGCGAGTCAGTTGGGTGAGCCTGGTAACCTTCCTTGTTACATTTGACTTCATGTGCATCGATAATTTTAGAAATTCCATCAGCTTGGTTACTTTCAAGAACGCATGTTATGGTCTTTTGGTCGAAGACTGTTCCCGGGGCACAATTCATTACCTTTATGAACCAGCCTTGATTAACCCCCTTGGTCACATGTTCGCAAGCGATGTACTTATGCGAGTCAGTCGGGTGAGCCTGGTAACCCTCCTTGTTACATTTGACCACATGACCATCGATAAGTTTAGAAATTCCATCAGCTTGGTTACTTTCAAGAACGCATGTTACGGTTTTTTGGTCAAATACTGTTCCCGGGGCACAACTCATTACCCTTATGAACCAGCCTTGATTTACACCCTTGGTCACATTTTCGCACGCGATGTACTTATGCGAGTCCGTCGGGTGAGCCTGGTAACCTTCCTTGATACATTTGACAACATGACCATCAATAATTTTAGAAATTCCATCAGCTTGATTACTTTCAAAAACGCATTGAGTTTTCTCTTGATTCCATACTAAGCCAGGTGGACAGGAAAATACATTGATGTGCAATCCTTTATTTGCATCCGATTGAATATTTTCACACAAAATGTACTTGTGGGTATCGGTAGGATGTGCCTGGTAGCCTACTTTCTCGCATTTCACCAAATGACCATCTATTTCTTTTGTAACCACGCTTTCTATAAGAAAAATTAGCCAGTTAGCAATTATAATTAATACACGGGTAGAATTTATTACCATAAGCTTGATTGCCGACGATTAGGACTGCAAACAGAATAAATTGTGTTCCGATCATTTTTGAATTTATTTATTTAGTTAATAAACTTTTTAACCGATTTGATGAGAATTTACTGAATATTAAAAATTTTACTTTTTTCACACTATTTATATGATATAACAATTGATTTTATCTCCCTTTAGAATGAATGATAAAATCTAGGCACACTTGTCTACGTAGAATTTACTATTAAATTCAGTGCCTTCTCAGAAGTCCGGAAAAACCTTCAATCGATAATTCTAATCAACTTTTGTGACAAACTGATTAAGGGGTCACCACATCTCTGGAAAACTCCAGGATTTAGTGAAATCAATTGTGAAACTAAATAATAGCTAACATAAATCAGCGAGATGTTTTATTAATATTCTAATTAAATTTGAAAATTTTGCCAAGCTGAATTTCTGAAATGTTTTCTAAATTATGAAGTAGACTTGGCTACAACTTATTAGTCAACAACTAATATTTCATATAAACTTCTATCTGTTTATACTTTTACATAAGTATGTGCAAGGTCAAAATTTGGGGGGATATGCAGTATTAAATTTTTTTTTATAAAACGATAGTCATTTAAATTACTCCACATTCGAAAGTAATTAATGAATTTGTTCCTGATACAAATTACCCTGGATATAGACATAAAGATGTAATATTGGATTGTGATGAAATCAGCCTGTTACATATAACTTATATTTTAATTCAGAACTACCTTGCATACGTGTTCATTATCGAGCACAAAACATTTGATTAATTAATGAGAAATACCAAAGGATTTACAGATAAACTAATATTTCTTGTTATTGATAATATGTATTTAATCTAAATGATAAAGGTACAAATGCAGGTAAGCTAAAATGTTCTGATACATGTAGCAAAGCAAAAAATTAAAGTATATAATAAAACAGGTGAATCTTGTGTATTCTAATAAATTAAACTTTATAAATTTAACAACAAAACTATAATTTTTTCAATTTTTCTAAATTATCCAAGACAAAGAATTTCTTCATAGATAAACATGTTACATTTTATCCATATTAAAGTTAGGTAAGTATACAAATATTTTCATAAATTATAATAATAGACATACACTGTGTCAATTTAATTATAAGTCTTATTTTAATTTAATAAACTACTCTGTGTATATTAAAATAGCAACATTAAACTGGTTACATTTATTATTGTATTTTCTTTTAAAACCTGTTAGCCTAGGCCATATAATATTATTTCAGTGGCTCAGTCACATTTATTTAAATGAAATATTTTAAAAGACAAGTATACAAAACAAAGTTTAGAAAATTCTGAGCTGGGTAATTCGGCAATTAATGATAATTGAATTCCTTTTTAACCAATAATTATATTTTAAAAAATTACTAAAAATTCCGGATCGGAAGAGATGGTTTATTAAGACACCCGGGTAGGCTAAATACATCGAACGCTAATTACTATAAACTCTAAACAATACAAATGCCGCCAAATATGCTTATAATGAAGTGAATGCTTAGCATATGATTCGGCGATACATTGATTGCTATTAAAACACATATAAACCGAAAGACAGCGTAAGAGATGTGGAATCCGTTTCACTACTTGATTTAAAACAAATTCAAACAAACAATCAATAAGAAATCTTGCTTGGATCGAAAAAGGCAGCTTTGAAAAATTATTTTATCTCTACATAACATTTAATTCAATATTTTGCACTGGGTTTACAACTCCGCAATCCGGAATAATTTCCAAATATTTATGAACAACACTATAAGTTTGGTTATCATTAATATTTGAGCTTGATGCACAGAATTGATCTAAATTACGAGTCTCTGGATATATAATCTCTTCATAAATAGAATCAGAGTTATTTTCTAAATCTAATCTTGGTTCGGGAACTGGAATTTCATTTGAATATATTTGATGTCTTGGAAAAATTTTGAAATAGAAATATATGAAAATTACTATTGATATAAATATTAATGCAACAAGTACACACAAAATAATCCAAGAAAAATATTTAGAGGTTTGATAAGTTACTGCAATATTATCCTTGCATTCATTTAAATCTCCAATTTTTCTATAACCAAGATTAGTACATGAAATATTTTGTGCAAATTTATACTTGTAAACCCAGGATAATTCTTCACAGTTACATATAATTGGATTATTGTCTAGTTCAATTTTTGCTTTGGGTAAATTTAATAAAATTCTTTCAAAAGTCTCCTTTCTTATACTGGCTATATTATTCTCGGCCAATTTAACATCTAAATTAATGTTATTGTTAGCATTTGATAAATTAGCTTTTTTAAAATCATACTCTGTCATGTTATTCCCTTCTAAATTTATTTCTAGGTTAGTATTCGTTGAAAACATCAGACTATTTTCTTCAAATTTAGCCTGGCTTCGATATAAGTATAAATTTGAAAGTTTTTCGAGTTTATTGAACAGGTAAGGGACAATTTTAAAAGAATTAATTTCGAGCGTAATATATTTCAATTTCGAGCATTTATCAAAATTCAAATCGAACTCGTATACGTCATATTTATGAAGAAATATTACAATTGAAATCAAATTAGCTGGACAACTTTTAAGTATGGCCTTGATCAAATTTACATCTGAATTAATCATTCCCAGGTCCCTAAAATTTAAGTTGAACAATAATTGAAGATTTGTTATTTCTATTTCATCTCTCAAAATTACTTGTTTGTTGCTCACATTTTTAAACAGGCTATTTTCGTCAAATTTTATATTTGTCAATGCGATAGTGTCAAATTTTAAGTTGTTTAATGGTGGCATTATTCCATTTTGACAAACTAATTTATTAAATGGGCAAGTACATTGTTTCATGAGTTCTTCTCGTGGGCATTCATCTAAAGCCTGGATCCTTAAGAGCAAAATGACTGGAAAAAAGTATTTATAATTTAAAATCAATTGCAGAACTGGAGAAAAATTTGCAAGCATTAGAATCAAATATATTGAATATTATTAAAAATACACACCTTGAATTTGAAGACTTGTTTGAAAATATGAGTTAGACATTTAAATTTTGAGATTCAACATCTTTGATCACATTAATTTCTTCAAAAATGATATAATGAAAATTTTTTACATAAATAAATCAATTCTTATGCTTGTGTTTTATCTAACAAATATATTTAAATCTTTTTCTATGCAATAAAAATTCTTTATTTTATTTGAAATTCATCAAGTTATCAAAGCAAACACTTGAGTTTATAGCAGTGAAAATTAATTGATAAGTACAGCGATAGTCGATCATTAAGAAACATCTTAATCTTAAACGACACAAAACTAAAAGTTACAATATTTGAAATCGGAATAGTAGAAGTTTGATATAAATTACAGTCGAGCCCCCAAAACATACATGATTTTTTGCAAACAAAATATTTTTGAGTCACGTTTCTTTAAATGGCTACTATACAGATTTATCAACCACCCCTAGAATTCTCCAGCCTTCCCTAACCTCCTTCATTTATCTAACCTTCTCCAGTTATTCCTTTAGCAAGCCGCTATTATTAAAATATTTTATAACGATTTGGAAATGGGTGAAGTAGTATTCTCATTTTTGTGGAGTCACTGTATTCCTCTATCAACAAAGAAAATAAACATATTTTCAATACCTGTGTATTATTTGTGTAGTTTATTATTCAAAAGTTGCGTTGGGACAGACTAGTACTTACTTGATATACTATCGTACCATTAAAGTATATGATAATAGAAATTCTTCTATTAACACATTTTATTATCTATTGAAATATCATTAAATAGGAAATAAATTTATCGTCTTAGGTTAAGTAAATTTTGTATTAAAACCAGAGTCGCCGAGAGAATTAATTACAATAAATAAATGATATTGTAATTTATGTGTTCAGAAGTTAATATAGGAATAAAAGTTGAGACCAAATCCCAAAACCGATATGATTCTTGCATTTATTTGAATCAAACTCTCATATTGTTAATAATCTGTTCATTCATTAGTTTCATTCTGTACTATTAGTTCATTTAATAATACTTTACTATTTTCACCCTTATCATTTTGGATTCATCATCATGTTATATTTGTTTAACTCAAACCCTCTTATATAATAGCTACAGAGGATATCGTTGATGTTCTCTAAAAATGAAATCCATTGTCAGCGGTTCCCAGGATTGTTTAATGCTCATTTAGCCTGATAATCTATAGATAATTTTTTTAGAGAATTTTATAATTGCACTAAACATTAATTCAAATTACATAAAATATCAGGGGCAAATACCGACACACAACACATTTAATATACTCCATTATAAATGTATGCTCTCTGTTTAAAATAGAGGATGGATCCAGTTCAAATCTTGTTAGAAATTAAATTGTTTAAATTCGTTAATATCTTTAGTAAAAAAAGTGAACTTGACAATCATTTATTTTTAATAATACGATTTAAAAATTTTAAACTGGATTTACAACTCCATAATCCGGAATAATTTTAAGGTATTTATGAACTTCACTATAATTTTGATTAACTTGAAAATTTGAACATGGTGATTGCTCCATATTTATATATTCTGCATAAATAATCTCTTCATAAATAGGATCAGAATTTTCATTCAAGTATAATTCATGTCCAAGAACTGATAACACATTTGCCCTTGCCGAATTATTATTTTTTCTTCGAAAGAATCTGAAGTAACATTTTGAATATAAGTAGATTTTTATGAAACTAGATAAAATGATAATTAATAAAACACCAAGGATAATATAAACCAGTGTCCAAGTTTTAGACACATAATTTGATGTATAGGCTGATCCAAAGGTTTCTGTACTCATTGTGATATTATTAATACATTCGTTTAAATCAAAAATACTTCTAAAATCAAAATTGAAATCACATCGCACATTTATCAATTTCTCCCTGGCTAACTTATACATATAAACCCAGGATATTTCGTCGCAGTTACAATTAATATCATTAGCGCTGAAGTCAATAATTGTACTTGATGAATCAATGCAAAATCTTTCAAAAATCTTCTTTTTAATATTGCGTATAGTGTTATTTCTCAAAGAAACGCGTGTTTTGCTTTGCTCATTTGAAAAATTAGCTCTAAAAAAATCAAATTCAGTTAAATAATTATCCGGTAAATAAATGTTCAGGTCATTTATAGTTGAAAATTGTAGACTATTTTCTTCCAATATTACTCTATTTGATAAGTACAAATATTGAAGGAATTTAAGCTTGGTGAAATAGTAAGGCACAATTTTGAAAGAATTAATATTAAGACCAATGCTTCGCAAATTTGTAAATTTATCAAAATTTAAATCAATAAAATATTCATCCTGTTTATCTAAGACTATGGAAAGACAATCTGTATCAACCGGGCAACTTTCAAATATAGATTCGACCAGTCTTACATTCAAGTTATTAATAATAAGACATGTAAAATTTATATTGAACAATAATTGCAGGTTCGTAATTTCAATGTTATCTTTTAACGTTAATCGATTTATGACAACATTATTCATCAGGCTATTTTCATCAAATTTAACATTTGTTAAAATCATCTCGGGAAATTTTGAGTTCTCGAATGGTGGCATTACACAACTTCTACACTCTAAATAATAATCATAAAAAATTGAACAAGAACATTGTTTCAAACTTTCTTTATGTGTACCGTCTGTTGCCTGGATTATTATGATCGTTAGATGGTGCAATAAAATAACTGAAATAAAAAAATTATAGACCTGGTTGTTAATCTTGCTGAATTAGCATCAATTATTCAGAAATTATTAAAAAAATACCCACTTTGAATTCCTAAAATAATTAGTAAATTTGACCTTGACATTTTAATTTACAGGTTTAACATGATAAGTAAAAGAAAATACTTTAATATAAAATGTATTTTAAACATATTATTATATCTATCTTATGATTGTGTAAAATAATTGTTATATTTCTTTGGTTTACTATTCTTAAAAATTAGTACATTTGAAAATTATCAGGTAGTCAAGGCAAACACTTAAAATTATTGCAGTAAAAATCCCTTAATAAATAGTTGATATACAGTTGAATTCCTAAAGTCTATGAAAATATCTATTCGACTAACGAAGAGTTCAATATATATTGTTTGCTGAAAAATATTTATTTTTATGTCTAATAATGTTTTTTAAGATAAAAGATAACCTTACAGCCACTTAAACTAATGGAGTGGGTGAGATTCTAACTTCTGTATAAAAAATTATTTGTTTAATTTAAAGCACTCAGAATTCTTCCGTATAATATAAGTTTAAGCACTACTCGAATGCGAATTGAAATGCAGTGTAACCAATTTACTCTGTGAAAATTTAAGGGCGCCAACTATGAATCGGTTATTTCTGAAAAACTACAGGGGGTACAAAATTGAAACAGGTCTTATTTGAAAGAGGGATAGTAGGGGTTTGATAAAAATTATATACAAAAAATATTCTCAAGCGTTTCGCCGAGCAAGATTAAAAAAAGGAAAAATCAATTTTTCTGTCTGAATCTTAAACTGCGGAAAAACCACAGGAGGCACAAAATTGATACTAGTATTATTTAAGAGGGATAGTAGTGGCTTGATAAAATCTTATTTGAATTTCCTTGCTCAATTAAAAGCGTTAGAGTCGAAGAACTTCGGAGTATTGTTTTTCCTAATAATCAAATTTGGAAGAATTACATTGATAGAAAAGTAAATATTCTAGCTTTTTTGAAATTAGTGACTCGAATTGTGCAAGGATTTATTTTAAATAAAAATTTTTATAAAACCTCCATTATCCTTCTTTCAAATAAGACCAAATTCCATTTTTTACCCTTGTAGTTTTTCTAAAGTAGATGATTCAAAGTTGGCGGCCTTCAATTTTCACTCAGTACCTTATAATAACTTTTTGTAGTCTCATATTTATACTATTTGTTTCTAATAGATGTCGAATCCGGTTAACCTGTTGCTATCATTTAATTTGAAAATAACAGTATTTTAGCAAATGTTTCAGATCAGAAGTTCAAATGTGAAATTATAGAATGTGTTCGCTATTATAACTGTATATAATGGAGATCCAAACTCGTGTGAAAGTGAAATTATAGAGAGGTTAAATTAGTACTATACTTTAAAATTGTTCCCAATTTTGGGGACCAGTGTGAAATAATAGAATTGTGAAAATATAGAATGTGAATTTGTGGAGAGTTTATGTAATATGAAGTTTCTAAGCCTATATGTCTATTTTCCCTTCGGCTTATTTACGCCAGTATCGTCTAGAGGAGTAGAGATTAGCATGCTACCTTAGGTGCAGGTAAGGTATCAATAGAGCTCTATTAATCCCTTACCTGCACCTAAGGTAGCATGCTAATCTCTACTCTTCTAGACGATACTGGCGTCAATAAGTCGAACGGAAAATAGACATAGTACTATAAGAGAATCGTTATTCACCAATAGGTTTAAGCACATCTCAAATACGAATTGGAATGCAATGTAACCAATGTCGCTTATAACTTAATAACTTTAGTAGTTTCATATTTATGCTATTTGTTTCAAATAGATGTCGAATCCGGTTAACTTAGTTAGAAATTGAATTGTTCAAATTCACTCTTATGCTGGAATAAAAATAATTATCTAGACAATTGTTTTAATAATTCAATTCAATAATTTACACTGGATTTACAACTCCATAATCCGGTATAATTTTTAAATATTTATGTACTTCACTATAAAGTTGTTGATCTTGATTATTTGTACTAGAGGATTGATCCACATTTAGATACTCTGGATAAATAATCTCTTCATAAATAGGATCAGAGTTTTCATATAAACATGATCTAGGTTCAGGAAAGGGACAATCATTTGCACTTGTAGAATCTATAATGTTTCTTCGAAAAATTCTGAAATAATTATTGTAGTATAAGTAGATTATTATAAAACCAGATAAAATGATTATTAATAAAACACCAAGGATATAATAAGCAACTGTCCAAGTTGAAAACTTAGAATTCGATGTGTCAGCTGATCCATAAGTTTCTGTACTCATTGTGATATTATCCATACATTCTTTTAAATCAAAAATACTTCTATCACCAAGATTATTACATTGCACATTTATCAATTGATCCTGGGCGAATTTGTACTGATGAATCCAAGATATTTCTTCGCAGACACAATTAATTGGATTATGGTTAAGTTCAATTGTTGTCCTGGATGAGTCCAAGCAAAATCTTTCAAAAATCTCCTTTTTAATACTGCCAATATTGTTCTCGGCCAATTCCACATGAGTAATACCACGCTCACTTGATAAATTAGCTCGGTAGAAATCATAGGCGCTTAAGTTATTCCCTGATAAATCAATTTTGAGATCATTTATTGTTGAAAATTTCAGACTATTTTCAGCTAATTTGATCCGGCAATAAGATAAGTCTAGTTTTCGAAGGAAATTAAGCTTGCTAAAATAGTAAGGCACAATTTGGAAAGATTTAATTTTGAGAACAACATTGTCGACAAACAGTAATTTATCAAAATTTAGTTCAATGTTATATTCATCGTATTTATCCAGAATTATTGAAATATCGTTCATATTAACCGGGCATCTTTCAAATATGGCCATGACCAATTTTTCATCTAAGTTTTTCATGCTAAGCTTGGTAAAATTAATGTTGAACAATAGTTGCAGATTTGTAATTTCTATGTTATCTTCCAACCTTAATCGATGTGTTATAATATTTTTAAACAAGCTTGTTTCGTCGAATGTAACATTTGATAAAATGATCTCGTTAAATACAAAATCATTTAATGGAGGCATTATTCCAGTTCTACAATAAAGATAATCTTGACTTGAACAAATACATTGGTTCAGGCTTTCTTTTGGAGGACATTTTTCTGCCTGGCTCATTATGATGATCCAGAGCAAAACGATTGAATAGATAACTGAAAAATAAATATTATTTTTTAATTTAATTATCAGTATAGACCTGGAGTTACGGCTGCGAGCATTTGCATCGTTTAATTGTTAAATTCCTCATGAATTTTTTCAAAATTTTAAGTAGCCAGTTCGATTTCAAATACTCGGTAAAATACTATCGTGTTTATAATTAAGAATCAAGCTAATTCATTGTAATGTATACTTCGTATGTTTGACCTCGATAAACACCTGATCTGATTTAGAAATACATATACTAAAAAGTTACCTGTATATAGAAGAGTAGGGTCATATTCTCATTATTTTTTAATATGAGTCACATTTATACTGAATTCTGTAAACTTGGACTTAAAATGATTGAGTCTTTATAAATATATTGAATAGAATAGTATTTTATAATACCCTGGCACTATTTTTACGATTAAGCCTGTGCTAAATTTTAAATAAAAAATAATAATATTTAGACAAAATATCAATCAAGAAGAAATAGTTCATTGATTATTATTACCTTTCATTTTATCATAACTTCCAAAACATTGTAATCGTTTGCACAATAATATTCACAATAATATCAACACAACCTTCGCGTATATAAACTTGACTAAAGATTTTCGCAATAAAAAACATTTAGCATTGAATTCATTGATTTAATCGATATCAACAATTATTTTAAGTTATTTATAACTTATTAAAACTATAATAAACAGAGCCTGAAATAACAGTCCCCTTTCCGGTGCATATAAGTCTGGTGTCATTATAACAAGCCGATGGGGGAGCTAACACATTAGCTTAATTTCCGAGTATCCGGTAGAAAATGGAAAGTTCTGAGTTTAAATGTCATCTTTGAACAGTGTTTGAAAGTTGACCTGGTAACTATTGTTGATGTGTTGACCCACACTTTGTTCCTAATGATGACACCAGACCTATATTCGCTGGAAGGCGGAACGATTTTCAGCCTCTGGTTATGACTTATTTAATCTATAATAAATGTAAAATGTCCAATGTGATTTCTCATTGTTTTTACAGTTACAAAGTTAATTCTAAAATACTTAGCATGTTCATATTTGTGAAATAACAGATTGCCTAAAAATATTTAGCCTTTTAAAGTTCATTTACTTTTTTCCTTTATCTGAAATTTCTTGGTATGACCTCGTTAAAAATAGTTGTATAACAGTATAAAAGCCTTACTGTGCAGCCCACTATAGGGTATTGCCTATTTCCTAAACCTAAGTGCCCTTTTGCCTTTACCTACACCCTTGGTCTTACCTACTATTAATGATAAGTGAGTTGTTTATTAGAGTTGACATCAAGTGCTCACATGACTGGCTTTGAGTGTATCAACAATTGTTGTCGACATTTGAGAGCTTTTACTCAACTTATCAATACTTTTATATTTCATAATCAAAAACACAATAAAACAATAGAAAACAATACTTAAGCCCAGAGTTATTGAGACATAGATTAGGAAAACCATTGAATAGTTTTTGATAAACAGACCCAACAGATAGGGCGGACACATATTAGTGGCCGAACCGACAAAACATTAGTATTGCACCGAAACTGTTAGTTACAAAATAATGACTAACTATCTGTTCACGTATTTGAATGAGAATCCGCACAATGAGCCCAATTGGGTGCCAATGGCCAGAAATGTTGATTACAGTGTTATTGTAGCCATAGATACGTCCAATATATCTGCCATTTCGACCATTTCGGGTGACATCGCAGTCAAACCTAATCCCTAGAAATCAAAAATTTATTTATTCTAAATGTACTTTGAAATTACTTTAACCTTGTTCAATTTGATTAAAAATTATTAAGATAGTCTAGCAAATTAATTTTTGAAAGCTTAATTGATCCTTGTTGCATTATACTAACTATTTCAAATTTAACTTGCTCATTTACAACCGCGTACAGTATAAACTACCCATACACAAATGTTTAAAAAATATACTTGCCAGAGCCACGTTGTTCAGGCACAATATTATAGTGTACGCATATTTATCCCAATTCTTTGGTAGACGTATATCAAAAAACATTTCAAATATGATTTAATTTCTGAAAAATATTTTCTAATAAACTCTTATAGTTTACAGTCTGTCAATACACAGTCAAATTGTTATCAGCCACTTATTTGCGATAATATCAAGTCAACAATAAATATCTAAGAATTGGTTCACTAATTAGTAATGTCAAGAAATACCAATAAATAAATGAACCCGAATATTTCTTAAAACTTATTTTAATCCCTAAAATTTAATCCCTAAACCCGCTATCAGTCGTGCTTTATCTGATTTTGAAAGAAGAGCACAAGTATTTATTGTCCACATGATATCTGGTTGCATCTAGACTAGAGATGTGCAAAGGGGTATAGACCCTAATACCTCTCTGAGTTTGAGATTTGGCAAAATACTCCGCCTGTGTTTTGAGGCTCTGCTAGACCCCCCTCGACTTTTTACTGCCTATTGAGCCTATAATAGCCTATTGAGCCTGCTCATTCAGTTATCCAAATAAGATAGGTCAGATTATAAGGTGAAAGGTTGATGAAATGCATTATAAGCTATTTTAGTAATTAGACGGAAAATGAATATGAGTTGAGTCAAGAAGATAATCAAAATCTTTAGACTATTACTTATGAAAATTTTGAATGTGCATGGTTCATATAAGTCAGAGATGCTGAGACGACGACTCTAGGGGGGGTCTAGGGGGGTGGTAAAATGGCGGATTTTGCCTAAAAACCTAGGGGGGTCAAGGGGGGTATTTTCGAAAAGCAAGATGGCCGCCACAATGG
>JAQIWA010002686.1:0-12573 GCA_034693305.1 Eueremaeus valkanovi | reverse complement strand
TTATGGAAGTATTCGATAGTGTAATGCAAACCAATCTCCGGTCTTATGTAGAACTGAGTCATCTGTCGGTTCCATATTTGGAGAAAAGTAACGGAAATATAATCAACATTTCGAGTGACCTCTCATTGATTCCGGTATTAAAAATATACTGTATATTGATATGTATATATATATTTATTCTCATATGATCTTCCTAATTCAAGCGTGAAGGAATGTTACCCTACACCCTCTCCAAAACAGCCATAGATATGATGACAAAAGTATTGGCCATCGAATTGGGTCCGAAGATCAGAGTCAATACAATCAAGTAATGAATATTAAAATAATTATTGTTAATAATAAATTTCAAATTTTTATTCTTCACAATACAGTCCGGGTTATACTCCGACAAACTTGATGTCTGGCAAAATACCTGCAGAACATTTAGAAATGCTAAACAAACTGGTTGTAAACATTACTCCTTTGAAAAGAGCAGAACTGCCCCTGGACATTGCAAAAGGTGTTGTTTTCCTAGCATCCAGTGACGCGTCCTTTATAACCGGAGCCAATTTGCTGATCGATGGCGGAATGATATATAACCTTGGAGAATTGAAGCTACCTAAAACTGGCCCTTAATTTAAGTTGATTCAGATTACTGTAGAAACCAATAAAATATATATTCTTTAAAAATCATTTAATAATAAATATTTTCTATTATTTTATTTGATTTATGATTGAAATGCAATTAATTCCGAATATTTTTGAAAATACTTTTCTATCAATTCTATTATATCAAAATCAATTCACAAATATATATAAATAAAAGGTTTATTAATATCTCAACTTGCTTCTTGCAAAGTATCTTTAACAACTTCTAAAAAAATGATCTGACGAGAAATTAACTTGATCAGATTGAAAATAAAAACAAAAGCTAACAGTTTCTGTATACTAATTTTGGCCCCTCTCCTTTTGCTGTACATGTTATGAACATATTATTGGGTTATATTTATTAGCAACAGAGAAATTCACTCATTTTTATAAAATAAATCCGTAAATCAGTCGTGAATTCATCAGAAATTAATTTTCAAAATTATACGAATAATAAGCCAAACAATAATATATTAATAATAGTGATCACAACGAATTTGCACTACGATTGCACTAACTGTACAACAGTTATACATAATAACAACATGAATATTTTGACCTTCATGTTAGTGAGTTGAGATTCAGGCTAGTTTATTTCCTATTATTTCATTTGATTTATAATTAAAATGCAATTAATTTCGAGTATTTTGAAACTACTTTTCTATTATTTCATTTATATTGAAACCAATTCACAAATATATAAATAAATTGATTCAGTGATAGGCAATGTGGGGGAACCCCTTGTGATTTTGGCTGAGGCATACCCCCCCTCTATTTTTCGATCTTTTTGAGGGACAAACTCGAAAATGGTGACACTTTTGGATTTCAAAAGTGATTCATTGTACCCCTTTTGGCTATTGATTATTTGAAATTGATTATTTATCTCACATTGCTTTTTTTACTGCCTCTAACCTAGAAAATCACCTATTAAGAATTTAACTTCTCATACTAATTACCTGCTTCAACAAGCTATAAGCGTTAATGAACTTGAATAGATTTATATTTTAACTCAAGTCATAATTTCTAGCAAAAAAAATATTTTATGGAATAATAATTTCTAATAATCTAACCCTGTATTACATAATCTATAAATATTAAACTAATCTTGCACGCATTTGCTCTGTGAAGTTATTGCAAAAGGTTCTTGGATTCAAAAGTTGAAGACCTATCAAAAACTATGTAATGATAGCTGAGAGCTAATAGCCATAACAACCGGTTTGAATATTGTGGTGCAGATGGACCCTGGTATTAAAATGTTAGAGAATATCAATTATCATTTTTTTTCTACAGAATAGAAAATATTGATAATTGTCTTTGAAGTGGAATAATGTGTAAAAGGTATTAATGATTACATAGATTATGATAAATGTCATCATTCAATGACAACTTGAAAAGTATCTAAAGAAAGATATATAAAGAAATCGAAAATAATATAAAATCTATTAAACAGTATTAGGTTCTGAAATATTATAAACAATATTTTAATTTCAAAATGAATTCATTGTTCTGTTTGTTAGCATTGGTTTCATTAGTGAACGCAAACATTTACTATGACTTGAATAATGAACTCAAGAATTCAAGGAATTTCACCGGAAAAGTGGTTTTGGTCACCGGTTCCAGTTCTGGTTTAGGAGAGAGCATGGTCAAACTCTTTTCCCACTTGGGTGCGCAGGTAGTGGTGACGGGAAGAAAGGCAACGGAAGTGGAAAGAGTGGCCAAAGAAGTACAGGAGTTGTCACCGAATAAACTGAAGGTTTGATTAAAAGACTAAAATTATTTTTCAATAAATTCAAATCCATATCCATATCCATATCCATAGCCCGTATCAGTTGTGGCGGATGTGACCAAAAGGGATGACTTGAATAGACTTTTGAACGAAACGATCAAAACATTCGGAAAGTTAGACGTTTTGGTCAATAACGCGGGCATTGGTCTGACCGGTGGTATCAAAGATAAAAATTTTATGCAAGGCTTCGATCAGACAATGAATATTAATTTGCGATCTTATGTCCAAATGAGTCAATTGTCGGTTCCATATCTGGAGAGGACTAACGGCACTATAATTAGTATCTCTAGTATATCATCGATGACTCCGGTATTGAATTATATCCAAAATATTTTTTTACATCAATTAATTCAATCCCTTCTCTGATCATAGCATGGGTTGGGCTTTGCGTACACTGTTTCGAAAGCAGCCATAGATATGATGACTCGAGTACTGGCGCTGGAGTTGGGGCCGAAGATTCGGGTCAATACAGTCAAGTAATGCATTGGAATATATGTTTGAATTTCTTTTATTATAAAATTATTTTTTCCTTTCAGTCCCGGAATTGTATTGACTGAGAAATTCCAGAATTCAAAGTCTCCTTTCATTCAGGCCCTGTTAGCACAGGCAGCAAAAGCAGCTCCGCTCAAAAGATTGACCAGTACCTTGGATGTGGCTAAAGGGGTGGTATTCTTGGCCTCATCTGACGCACAATTTATAACAGGAGCTAATTTGGTGATTGATGGAGGATTTGTCCATAATATTGGCGCTTAGGCTCAAATATCGGTTCAATAATTTTATCAAAACTTTATAAATAAATATAATTTTTATTTTTATATTTTGAATATTATTAAAAATATGATCTTTGTACTAATATACTTTATGTTGATTTTTGATTAAATAATTTAGTTATACTGTAGTATGATACTGTTTAAATTTTTCAGAATTTTCACCTGTTAATATTTTATGTTCTTTGATTTGTCAAATGTTGTAGATTTGACAAGGTTAATTTTAAAGATATTAAAATTGATTGCCAACCAATAAGTTATTCAAAATCCTTGACACTACAAATGTGTGTAAAATTTTCAATTCAGACACCGGTAAACACCAAAAAATTTCAACAAATTTTTTTTTGAATTCTTTTTTAAAAAAATTCTCTATTTAATGGACAAGAAAGTAAAACTTGGTAGTTTCAATAATGATAATATAGCGAAACCTTCATCGTTGCTTTTGAAGCCCAATTAAAACCCAAAACTTATGAAAACTGCAAAAATCCGACACCTTTTACATGAAGTACTGCCTCGTCATCGTATAGATGGAGTCATTTGTTTGCTTAACTGAGATAAGTCCCTTAGTACCCCGTCCAGTTTTTTTTATAGTAGCAAGATTACATATAGTGAAATAAGATATTCTTTGTAATATCATATTGAATTTTGATAATTAAAAAATAAACCTGGTATTTATATATTCTCATTTATATTTTTTAATTGTTTAATAGTCGATATCAAAAATTTAATAATTTCCAGATTTAATAATTTTAAACAAGCTAGCTTTTTCTTAATATCTAGTCCGATAATCAATATTCTATAAGATATTGTTTTATTAAATAAAGTTCTTTAAACTTATTTACAGTTTAATGAATGTGTATTGGATCGAATCATAAAGTTACCCTACTCATTTTTATAATATACAATAACATTATTCAAATCATTTTTTATACTAATTTGTAAATAAGAATCGAAACATAATAGACGTGGATAACAATGATATTTAACATAACTTAATAGCATTATACAAGTATTCACTGCGACCTTCAAACAACCTTTTTCTCATCCAAGGCCTGAGGTTTGCTATAATCAAGTTTGAGCTGATCTTCGAGGTTAACCATTTCGGTACTCAAGTGCCACAGTTTTGCTGCAGTCCTGTCATCGCTTCCATTGGCCAGAGTTTCCTCTTTCCGACAATTGCTATAAAAATCATTTTAAACTCAATTAATAATACGATACAAACGGTCTGACAATGAATGCAAAGAATTAAATAACAAATCAATATCTCTTACGAGTAGTAAAATCCCGTATCTTTAGCGATACTATCCTCCAGTGCACAGTATAGTGTTGTCTGACATCCCATCTCTGGTGTCAAATAGAACAAGGTGGAATAGATATTATATGCAATCTTTCCGAACAGGGTCTCATTGCGGGCGATATCCGTCTTAATAGCACCAGGATGAAGACTGTATGTTGTGATCGTGCTGTTGGCACCCAGTCTTTTGGCCAGTTCGCGCGCAAATAGTATGTTGGCTAACTTGCTCTGACAGTAGGCTTTGCGCGAATCATACGCACCGTTACCTAAATTAATATTTTCGAAATCAATTTGACCCGTCTTATAGAACACGGATGAGACGCATATGATTCGGGCTTTGGCTGCTTTTTTCAATCGAGGCAATAGTAAGTGTGTCAATAAAAATGGACCTGTGCTCAAAAGATATATATTTTTAGTGAAATATAATTTCATAAACAGTTTGATTTGTGAGAAAGGTAACTGACCAAGATGGTTAGTCTGGATCTGCATTTCATAGCCATCCTCTGTGTGCCACTCAGGTATCCTTCCGAGTCCGGCATTATTTATAAGAATATCAATCTTTGACTCCTGTTCTCCAATACGTTCAGCGAATTCTCGAATCGATTTAAATGAAGACAAATCGAGCTTAACTGCAATTATATTTAGGTTCCGGTTCATCTCTTTCATCTCATTTATAACTGCATTCGCTTTATTCATATCACGGCATCCGATGATTACCTGAACATTAAAAACATTTTCAATATTTTATAAAAATATTAATAAAATAAAAAAATAATAAAAATAATTAAAACATAATTAGAAATAATGATAATATCGTAATAATCGTTGCATACCTTAGCCCCACGTAATGCCAGATTATATGCCGTCTCTTTGCCTATACCACTGTTGCCGCCAGTAATGACCACAACCTGTCCGTCAAGTCTTTTATCGCTCGTATATCTAGTTCTTAATCCCAGGACATTCATTGAAAACTCTATTATAGCACCAAGTAGCAAATTCAATTTATTTGACCCCATTATCCTGATCGTCACAATTAGCTTGATAATTAATGGTAGAATATTCGCCAATAAATTACAATTATATTCACTAAAATATTCTCATTTAAAAAAATGAGTTAAATGTCATTTCAAATAAGTTTCACTTTTTATCCTTATTTATGCATTGGTTTAAAAGTCTGTTTATATATGAATTGTGTGACTGTATTGACGGTGAGTAGAGTGTCATTAGTTTCCATAGAGATTATAAAATACCTGTTTTTAAATATAAGAGCACTGAAAATACTGTAATTATGTTTTAGTGCAAAAAGTGTGATCACTGATCAGTGCACAATGCACTGAAAATATGATCAATATTCCTAATTGATATCAAATTCAGCTCTAAAAATCGCCTGGCTGTCAAATTGAAAAAATGAAAAGTTTTCTGGTTATGCTAGTTACTATTTAATACATGTAAACCCTTTAGTTATCCTACATTCCACAACAAAGTATTGACCAGAGCTAATTCAGTGAATATTTTGTGAACTGTGCATGCTGACTTGAAAAATTAAGTAGATACTAGATAACTTACTTAGATTTCTAGCTAGCATGTTTTATCGAAAAACATTAGCATTTGACTCATGTTATTAGTGTGTATATTAATTTTCAAATTATTGGTGGGTCAGTTCAGTTAATAATGAAGTAGAAAAATGAAACCATTAATTGGTTTCCGTATTCTCTTTGTTCTTAAGTTTATTTGATTTCTAATTGTATTAAAATTTTTTATCGAAACTAATTGAACACTATTTTTGATATTTTCTAACTTATGAGTGCATCCAGTTCAAATACAAATTAAATCTAGGTATGGCATATGTACTAGTATTAAGATACAGTAAACTTAACAAATCCATGTTCGTTCCTTGCTCAATTAGACCATTAAAATATTCAATAATTTTTGTATCAGTCTTTTCAATTGAAACAAATAAATCGGAACTAATTTTACATTTCACCCGAATAAGTCATTTTTGAATAAATCAATCCATTATTCTTTAAAAATATACACAAATAGTGCACACATTAAAAATTTCACCTGTACAATAAATAATTTCCAGTTCATATGAACTTAATTAATTTCTATTGAATCCACTTCATTTAGTTAAGGACTGATAATGTTTGTGCCTAAGCCGCACTGATCGTGACCTTTAACGTAGATTACATTTTTTTTTATTAATAAATACTTCAGAAAATATAATACTTTGAATTCAATTCATTATTAGAAGAAAAATAAATTAGAAGTTTAATAAATGAATAAAATTCTTGTATTTCTGGCCTTTATTTCCGTATATTTTACGGTAATAAGCAGTGAATGCGGTTATAATGTCTGCCATAAAACTGATCCGAAAAAACTGAACATCCATTTGATAGCGCACAGTCACGACGACGTGGGCTGGCACTTCACCCCGGACAAATATTACGACGTGTCTGTTCGCTCTATCATTACAAATGTTGTCAAGTCATTACAAGTGAGTCCGAACCGCCGGTTCACTCAAGTAGAGGTCTATTTCTTCCACCGGTGGTGGAGAGAACAGAACAATACGACCCGGAATATTGTCCGAAAGTTTATAAACAACGGTCAACTGGTCTTCTCAAATGGAGGTTGGACTGTGAATGATGAGGCCACTGCCCACTACAATAATATTATTGATCAGATGACCCTGGGTATGTTTGCATTGTTCTTAAATTATTCCTATATTTCAATAGTCAATGAACTCTATTATTAATTAGGAATTAAACTGTAAAACAATATTTTCATAATTATTCTCATCGTTTGATTCGGTTTAAATTGAAATAAAGGTTTTAATCGAAAAAATACAATATTTTACTTATGTTTAAAATAATTTATATTTATTTTTACAATATTAGCGAACTATCAATTTATTTTTTGTAAAAATATTTAAAATCATCTAGGTAAGGCCGTTCGTTTAAATGTCAGAATAGTTATAGATACCAGGGCTTAAGTTGATAAACTCTTGCTTGATTATTAATTAATTTGTATCATTTCAAAAGCAAGCACATTATAATTGTTATCAATTATTTCAAAAATAAGGCTTAAGATTTCTGAAGGATGAGTTTGGTGAATGTGGCCGACCCACTGTATCCTGGCAGATTGACCCGTTCGGTCATTCCGCAGAAATGGCTTCTCTTTACGCCTTAATGGGATTCGACGGACATTTCCTTAACAGAGGAGTGCATCCAAAGGGAGACTTCATATGGAAAGGGTCTCCGGATTTGAATACAAGAATATTCTCAACTGTTCTGCACAACCATTATTCGGCACCAAATGGTTTCAAATTTGAATTAACAGAGAATGCGATCAATGAGTCGAATAAGGATAAAAAAGTCTCGGATTTTGTTAAGATTTCGCGTCAATGGAGTAAAGATTACGGCAATAGTAATGAGGTTTTGATGACAATGGGAGACGACTTCCAATACGTACAGTCCGAGCGCTGGTTCGCAAATATGGATAAACTGATTGTTGAGATCAAAGCCAAATATTCAGATATCGATGTATTCTATTCGACCCCTAATTGCTATATAAAAGCCATGAATACACTGAATAGGACTTATCCTGAAAGAAAGGACGTGGATTATTTAAACTACTGGGTCGGCTATTATAGCAATAGGCCTGCACTCAAATACAACGACAGAATTAATAATAATTATCTACAGGTAATCAATGATTATTATGAATATAATAATGGCTTTGAAATATAGTTTTAACAAATACTGGTTCAGTAATACTATGTGGATCAGTTTCAATTACTCAAATATTATCTTGTTCTTTAATCTAGTTTTGCATGGTGGTCAAAATATGATAAAATCAGTTTAATTTTAACAAAGATCAGTTGTGGCTTAAAAACCTTCAATAATTTCTTATATTATTTTATATATAATTTAAAAATCATTTCAAATATTCAAACCTTTTGTCTTCAGGCGAGCAAACAATTGGAAGTGTTGTCAGGACTCGACCCGAATAAGACACGACTCATATTAGACGAGTCGCGCAATGAAGAGGCTATACTCACACATCACGACGCCATCACCGGTACATCACCGCAGGGAACGGCTGATGAATATTCGAGTCGACTCTACAACGGATATACTGCCAGTCGGACTGTCGTAGAGAATGCTTACAAATATCTTATGAATAAATCGAAATCTTATTCAGAAATAAACCCAATATTTTGCGAGACATTAAACATAAGTGAATGCACTCTAACGGAGACTAACGACAAGATCGCAGTCACTGTTTACAACCCAATCGCCAGATCTGTTTCGCAATATATCAGAGTTCCGGTCGTTTCGGCTGAATATGACTTATTCGACTCGAATGGCAAACCAGTGACCAATAAGTCAATACTTCCCGTTCCTGAAGGGGTCAGAGCTCTGCCCGAACGTCACAGCAAAGCAACGCATGAACTCGTATTCAAAGCTAACTTACCAGCGCTTGGATTCACAACTTATTTCATTGAAAAGAAGTCAAATACTAAAGGTTTGGTAGACTAGAGTCTAAACTGTCCTAACCTGTGTCAGATATTTCACTAATAATTATTGAAATAATTTTCATTTTTTTAAAATGTTTTTTACAGTCATTGATAAAAATGAGACAATTATTGAAATGAAAGGCAAATCGTTTAGTCTGCAAATCGATAAAACTACCGGCGCTTTAAAGACAGTTACCCTAAAAGGAAAGACACATAAATTACACCAATCGTTCAAATATTATATATCAATTGGTAGGAACGGTACGCGAGGTATAGAAGATTCGGGTAGTTATAACTTCTGTCCGAACGGTTCGGCCCATAATTTTAGTCAACAAAAACTGCTTTCGAGTCATACGAGCGGTTCTGTACACGGAGTGAATCAACAGTTTTCCGATTATATCAAACAAACCGTCAGAACATATGAAGACGAAGAGTATATTGAGTTTGACTGGACTGTAGGCCCGTTACCTATTGGCGATCACACCGGCAAAGAAATAGTTACTCGATTTGAAACGGATTTCAAATCAGACAATATTTTCTATACGGATGCGAACGGAAGGCAAACCATTAGAAGACAATTCAATACAAAATCTACTCTTTGTAATCATAATGTAATTCCGGGTAATTATTACCCAATATATAGCAGAGCTTTCATCAGAGATGAAAAACAAGGTTAGTAAACATGAACTGATAATTTAATATGGTATCATTGAGCACTATTATCACTGAGCTTGACCATTTTTCAATCAATCTGATATTTGTATTTAACACAATTTTTATTATTTTCATTCAGGACTACAACTGACTGTTCTGAACGACCGAACCCAAGGAGGATCATCACTAGCATCAGGTGAATTTGAACTGATGGTGCACAGGAGGCTCTTAGACATGAATGAGCCCGGAGTGGATGGAAAGGGATTAGTGATAAGAGGCAAACATTATGTGTTCTTCAAACCGATTTCAGAATCGGTTCAATTGCACCGAAATCTGGCCGAAAGTCTATTTATGGCACCGATAGTGTCGTTCAATAAATTCAATACAATATCGGAATATTCATCCAAACGAGTGACCAGTTTTACCGGAATAAGTCATTCACTGCCAGAAAGCGTTCATTTGTTGACATTAGAGAAGTGGAGAGAAAATCAAGTATTGGTTCGTTTCGAGCACTTATACGAAGAGTCGGATAAAAATAATCTCTCGAAAGGGGTTGAACTGAATTTGGAGAATATGTTTAAGACATTCAAAATCAAAGATTTAGTCGAAACCACTTTAACGGCCAATCAATTGCTGTCCGAATCCAAGCGATTGAAATGGAGTTCACATTATTTCAATGAAGAAGTGCTTCGAAGACAGAAAAGAGCTGTCAGTCTGAAAGTGACGTTAAGTCCACAACAAATCCGAACATTTATTCTTACGATTGATAACAATAATCATATCCAAGGTATGAATACTCAATACTGGATATAATTGTCTAAATTGACGAGCTTAAAAATATTCAACAAAATATAGCCAGTTCATTTCTCATAATTAAATTTTTTTCATATATATTCAGGAAAATGTTCGTACAGTTGGAAAACCGTTTCGAAGAATACTATTCCTACCGATGCTTATGTTGGCGGACGTGATGTGGATAAGAGTCCACTGAATATATGCAGACATAAGAAAAACGGAGAACTGATTGCCGGCAAAGCAAACAAACAAATCGGTTGTGTTTACACATATAATGCAACCGAAGTTCGCGTCGAAACTGAGAATTTCGATGTATTGGTCGCTAATAACGTTGAATGGATTGGTAGACACGGAGAAGATCCAGTGCCCGAACAGGCAATAGTTGTCGGACACAACTCTAAAAGAGATACATATATTGGTCGTTGTGTTGCACACAATTCAGTCCTTATCGGAAAAATTGATTATCAGTTCTATTATGTATTCAATCTTAAAGAATATTCTGATTGTTATAATCACCAGATTTTAGTCTGTGTATAATCCGGGTTAGAATTATAACATCAATAGTTGACACTAAAGCTAAATAACAGATTAATGTAACAAAAGATTAAAATAAATTGTGCAAGCTAGATTCTTGTACCTTTCATCATAACTGTGTTCAAATAATGAACAATAATCCAGGTGAAGTTTATAATGAAGTTGTCAATTAACAAAATCGATCCACAATGATCTCATAGAAGCAAGATGCAATATAAGAGACCAAAGTGGATCGATAGTATATGTTTGGAGTTTTCGAGATTACATAACAATTATAAACGAGAATATTATTACAGCTTTTCTGTAGTAGAAAATAGATTAACAGAAAATATTAATGTTTTCACTTCAGCCCAATATACTATTATTTGCAAAATTATGGATATTTTTATTCCGTGTTTTGACTTAATTACAGTTTAATATAATTTTGGTTAATATCAATATAAAATATTTGCCACAATTTATTGGAAAAATAAGTGAAATTAAATGACAATACAGTATCATAACCTTGATAAGCTCAGCAAGTTCAATATGTCTATTCAGGCCAAATTAAGTTTTGAAGTCGGTAATACAGGTCATTTTATCAAATGATATATTTTGTCTGATCAAACACTAATAAAGGATCAATGCCTGTAATCCTAGAAGCTCGCGAGTGCCCCGGAAATGGGGGGTGAAGGTGGGGTGAGTGCATGAAAATGTTCTCTTATATTCTAATTTTTCCCACATACATATTTAATTGAAAAAATACCTTGTATGTTCCCCAATTCTTTTTACATAAAGACAATTCGAGCTTAACCTCATGACATAGCCTCTGACCCGGAATTTTTTCAAACCTAAGCCAAACTCACTCTTGTCTTCATTTATGATTTCAATCAAAATGCAGAAACTCATTGAACACTATTATTGATATTTTCTGACTTATGAGTGCATCCAAGGTAAGGCATATGTAAGAGTATTGAGATACAGTAGACTTAACAAATACATGCGTGTTCTTGGCTCAATTAGACCTTTAGTATCAACATATTCAATAATTTTATAATCAGTCAAACTTTTAAATTCAAACAAAAAATCGGAATTAATTTTTGGATTCATGCGAATCAGTCATTTTTGAATTAATCAATCCATCAATTTTTACAAATATGCACAAATAGTGCACACATTTAAAATTCTACCTGTACACTTAATAATTTCCAGTTCACATGAACTTAAACAATTTCTATTGAATCCACTTCATTCAGTAAAGGACTGATAATGTTTGTGCCTAAACCGCTCTGATCATGACATTTAACGTAGATTACATTTTTTTTGTTGCATAAATACTCCGAAAATATAATACTTTGAATTCAATTCATTATTAGAAGAAAAATAAATTAAAAGTTTAATAAATGAATAAAATTCTTGTATTTCTGGCCTTTATTTCCGTATATTTTACGGCAATAAGCAGTGAATGCGGTTATAATGTCTGCCATAAAACTGATCCGAAAAAACTAAACATCCATTTGATAGCGCACAGTCACGACGAAGTGGGCTGGCACTTCACCCCGGACAAATATTACGACGTGTCTGTTCGCTCTATCATTACAAATGTTGTCAAGTCATT
>JAQIWA010002685.1:0-12584 GCA_034693305.1 Eueremaeus valkanovi | reverse complement strand
GGAGAAGAATATTATGACTTAAAGCCATTGGATTTGAATAAACGACCGGTTATTGTGAGTCAGAATAAGTTAAGCCAATTGTCAGACAAACTGATTGCACCCATAAGTGTGGCCATTAATGGGAATAATACTAATCCTATAATTCTTAAGAATGTATTCAAATGTATAGAGTATTCAAACCAAACACAAAATTAAACTAAAATCTCATCCATTTAGTCTGAAATTCAGACCTCCTGGTGGTTTTACCCGAACAGAACGTTTATACGACAGCGCAAAGCGAACTCATTTAATAGACACCAATTTGTCGAATACGTAGATACGGGTCATCAGACTTACGAAAACCTGGAATATTTCAAAACATCTAAAGGAAGTGCACTGGGATATCAAGGTCAGGTATTCATAAGAAGACAAGAGAATGACCAGGATGAGATCAGGATCGGTTCAATAGCAGAGGTGGAAAGTGATGGCACGGCTCAGGCCTTCAATAATTTGAGTAACTATCCAATCACTTCGGCTCTGGTTATATCCAGTATGAAATTCAGTTCTGCTTTCAAAACAAAAGTTAAAGCAAAGGAATAATCGATTCTTTAGTTGTTTTTTATTTATTGTTTAAAAACTCTTTTGAAACAAAATATATTTAATACAAAGTTTTTTTGTTTTCTTATTATTCTTAATAAAGAAATTAATTATAAATATTATTATTATTTTATTATAATTTATAATATTTTTAAATAAAATATATTTAAACTAAAGTTGAATTTAAAACTGTGTAGACATTAACGATGAGGGACTGCAGAGTACTTGATTCCGGATCAATGGACTAAATTTCATTAACTTCTGTTCTAATCATTAATGCTTTTGAATGACCGGCGTCTGACTGAGGACTGAATAATTTTTCGGGCTATGCATACAATAATAGAAATAATACGAAACTATTCTCTTACAATATTAAACAAGCACGAACGTTATTACCAGCGAGTATACCAGGGATCTAGTGGTGATAATTTTGACCATTAGAAGATAATTGGGTCAATCGGTATTCATATCTATAGCATTTATCTGTAGTAACACTGGTTTAGCTGTACTAACAATGACAACATTGTTGTAAAATTTCAAATTGAAAAACTTGAAAATCTTAAAATGAGTATAATTTTCAAAATTTTGAAAATTTGACAACAATGGTGGACGGACGGACGGACGGACAGACGGACAGACAGACGGACAGCTTCTCAAGAACATAAGCGAGTATACTCGCTAAAAATGACCATTTGTTCAGTAACTATTTTTCTCTATTTACCTATTTCTCCATCTGCAATAATTGGATCTGGGTAAGAGCGCGCACATGCAATACAGAAAAGGCTATAACGCTTATAACGTGCTGATAACCAACGGGTAGCGCGAGAGACAAGCATTTGGTTTAAACAAACACTGCTTTAGACCGGTTTTGAATGCACTCACCGAACAGTTATACTCAAACTCTCATCGAATTCAAGAAATTTCTGAATTAAGACCAGATTTTGACCAAACAATGAATAGATTTCAATACCTTTTGATTTTTTTCTCTTCGACACAACTCATAGCTTCGATATACGGATCGGTATATCAGATGAATATTGACTTTATTTCACTTCAATTCAACTTTTATTCAAATAATTTATATTTCAGAACAAGTTATGCGACAAAAGTGAGGACATTGTCATCGATTCTGCTTTCATTGAAGTCAACCGAAAAGGCAATAGAGTCTTGACTTTGTTCTCCGGAGAAGATGTCTACGAATTGGAACCTTTGGATCTAAAGAAACGACCGGTGATTACCAGTCATAAGAAGTTGAGTGATATCTCAACTGAATTGAGTCCACCCATCACTATGTCCTGGATTGAAAAGAATAAAACAATTCTCTATAATGTAATCAAAGTATTCATTGAAATCAATAAAAACTAAATAAACTATTGATTCCATTATAGGCCGAGAAGTCTAAAGAATGGCATTTATTGCCGAACAGTCGATACGATTCCGTGAGAACTAATAAGGAATGGAAACGATTGGCTTATTTCGAAGCAATACAAAACGATCCTCACCAAAAAGTGGAAACTTTCTTATACATCGAAAACATATGGATAGGAAAGACAATTACTCTGTGGCACCCAAAGTCTTGGTATTATGACTCTGCAATACTATCGCAAAGGCAATTGAATGGAACGGATCAGATCATTGAGTTGGCCCGGAATCCTTCAGATTATGTTGATTATATAATCGATGAAAAGGCTGAAGGATTTTATGCATTGAATGGCATTCCAATCACTTCGGCCTTTATTTTACGCAAAAACGGGTCTTACGTCTGGTATTTAATGGCCGGAAGAATGTTGTGTCGAATGACAATCAAATGGTATGAATGGCTGCCAATGTGTGAGATCGAGGACATCAGTGATTGGATTGATTGCAATAAAAGTCTTACAACTGATTCAGACAATTGGCTTCCAATCGCAGGCATACTCTCAACGATTGCAATGCTTATAGTCGTAGTCATAGCCATAGTATTCATACTCTTTGTCTGCTTTTACTACAGAAGACATCGAAATAATGGCATTTCAGGTAATATTGGTTCTGAACTCAAATATAAAATCGATTTAATTGTTATTAACTTTAATATAGACTCGAAATCGACAGTCAATTCAAGTATTGATTCAAAGACTGCTGAAAAGAGTTCGACAATTAACACAAAGGATTCGGATATCAGTAAAGGTTTGTTAATATAAGACATTTTGCTGTCATTTAATCGGTTTTATGAAATTTTAAAATCATTTACAGAAAGATTTGGCCGAAAGTAAAGACAAAATATGAGAGATATTTATAGAAAATTTATAGAATAGTTTTTCATTCAATAAAATTCTTAACATTTTATATATTCATTGATATGATTCTGATTATGTGAGCGAACGAAAGAATGAGGTTTTCAATCAAATAATTGACCGTTGATTCAGAAATACCTGTCGAAGAATATCCTCTAAAAACGCAAAATCAGTGGTCAGACAATTATCAAAAGTTTTTTCAATTAATTTTCGTTTTTCAGATAAGGGACTGAAACACAAGTGAATGACAAGAAATAAATAAATGAGATATTTATGGAAATCGATTCATACAAAGGATTTCTTTAATAAATAATTTCTATATTTAACACAAAATAAATTAATATAAAAATTGTTTTTATTATTTTTCGTGAATCATAAATAAAATTATAATTTTTCAACGACTATATCAGTGAGGAATTTAAAGCTTAAACTCAATAACTTCACCGAAAGTGACAAAAAAAATGTTAATAGAATTCGTTACGGAAATATATCCCGAATACTATTTGAAATGTAAATTAATTTATGGCTTAATTCATTGAATTTGGTTTGAATACAACAAAAATTTATTGAAAAATAAATAGATTTATGAAAAAAATAATATGAAATCAAATTAATTGTATTTAAATAAAATTGTTTGAAACGAAAAACATCTAAAGAATCGGTTAATTATTTTTTTGCTTCACTTTCTGGTATCGAAGCAGAACTGGGTTTGGACTCAAAATGCCAGCTCTTTGTGGTATTTGAAGACTTTCCAGTCTTTGAAGGATTAGGTGTTGAGTCAATCGAAACACTTTTGTTTTCTATTCATTAAATTAATATAAAATAAGATAAGAATTGAATATAATTTGAAATTAAAATAAAAGTTTTGACCATTTTTTGCATTCGTTTTCTTTCTGCAAATATAGACAATGAGAGCCACTATTATGACTATAACTATCAATAGTAAGAATCCGATCAGTAGTATAGCCATTAGACCCGAACCATTGGTATGAGTGATATGAGTTGGATTGGTATGAGTGGTGGGATCGCAATCAATCCAATCGGCGATGTCTTCCAACTGACAGAAAGGCATCCAATCCTTGTCATTGACTTCCATTCGACACAACATTCTTCCGGCCATTAAATGCCAGACATTATTGTCTAAAACGAAAGCCGAAGTGATTTCAATGCCTTTCAATGCATAAAAGCCTTTCATATTTGGTTCGACGTCTTTGGAAGTGATTTTCAACATTTTGATCTGATCCGTGCCATTCTCTTGTCTTCGCCAGAGCACCTGAGGCACTGGTGTTGTGTATATCACAATAGCCTTCACTTCATTGAACTCTAAGATATTTAAGAAAATATTCTTTCCGTCCAATCGTATTGATTCAAAATAATAATTTTGTTTCCACTTGTCATTAGTTGTCTCGGAATCTAAGCGTCTGTTCGGCAATAAATGCCATTCTTTCGACATTTGTTCCTATAATCCAATGAATTGTTTATTTAATATTTATTTCAATAAATATTTTGATTACATTATAGAGAGTTATGTTCTCTTCAATGAACGACATAGTAATGGGTGAACTCAGGTTCGATGAGATATCACTCAACTTCTGATGATTGATGATCACCGGCCGCTGGTTTGCGTCCAAAGGCTTCAATTCGTAGACGTCTTCCCCCGAAAACAAAGTCAACACTTGTGTACCGTTTGGGTTGACTTCAATCAAAGCAGAATCGATGGAAATATTCTGACTTTTATCGCATATTTTGTACTGAAATATAAATTATTTGAATAAAACTTGAATTGAAGTGAAATTTAAGTGAATTGAAGTCAATATTCATCTGATATACCGAAGCCATGACTTGTGTCGAAAAGAATAAAAACAAAAGACTTTGAAAACTATTCATTGTTTTGTCAAAATCTGGTCTTAATTCTGGATTTTCTTGAATTTGATGTCTTTTTGGGAACAAATGTTTGAAATGATATTCAAATAAATTTTCTAAATTTGAAATGAATAATGAATAGCATTCACGCGCTTTAAACTCAAACAAATTTCTTGTGATTTAACATAAAGTCAAATAAAGTTAATTGAATTGCGATTATTGTATGCATTGAAACAAATGAAAAAATTATATGCTTTGATAGTTGGGGTGATTTGGTTGGGAAAGAGTGAAACGAATCAGTATTTTTGTTAAGAATATATTATAGTTTTTGGTCATTCCTTATGAAAATTGAATAAATATTTAATAAAAGTAAGAGTTATTTCAAGACATTCAGAGTCCGAAGCAATTGCTGTCAAAACAGATGATTTGAAAAATTATTTGAAAACAATTGATTCAAACACTGGATTATCAGTGAAAGGATCGGAGTCTTCAGGTTTTTATTAAATCTTTGATAAATTGTAATTATGTTCGAGGTCCTTTGGTTTACATCCTATTTATGCCAAATAATTGTTTATTAAATCCAACTTAAGCTCAATTTATTTTTTTATAATCGGTTTTCAATTTAAACCAAATTTTTAGGCCAAAAGTCAGCCATAATTGCAATAAATTGGTTAATGTTTCCAATGATTCAGTCATACAAACAATGATTTTATAATTTAATTCTCTATTTCACAGCAAATACTGGAAAAGCAGATCCGATCCAAACGATAACAAAATAATCGATTCATTCATTACTTAATAGTTTTCTACATTTAATCTCTATTTTTAGATATTTCTTAAAATTGTTTTTTAAGTTTGAATTTTAATGCAAAATAAAATCTATTCAATTCTTAATACCGGTATTTATTACCCAGTGAGTTTTGAATCTAGTACATTATGTCTGTGCATTATCTTTAGTATATATTATTTCTTATTTATTCCGTATTTCTATCAAAACCCAGAGTATTGTTGAAAAGTATTTAAAGAAATAAACTTCAAATAAATGCCGAAAATTATATTAATTTCCAATTAAAACAATTTATTAGAACTTAAAATATTTGATAAAATTCTATACTTTTCTTACAAATAATATGTTTTGTATTTAATATATTTGAAGCAAATATTTCATAATATAATACTGTATTTAATTGAAAATAAATGACAAAAAAATCTAAGAATCGGTTAATTATTTTTTGCTTCAATTTCTGGTTTCGAAGCAGAACTGGATTTGGGCTCAAAATGCCAGCTCTTTGTGGTTTTTGAAGACTTTTCAGTTTTTGGTCGATTAGTTTTGGTTTCTATTCATTAGATTAATATAAAATAAGTTATGAATTAAATATAATTTGAAATTAAAATAAAAGTTTTGACCATTTTTTGCATTCGTGTCCCGTTTGGACGCAGTTCTGGGTTTTGACTCCAATTGTGAACTCTGTTTGTGTTTAATAGGTTTTCCAGTAATTGAGTCAATTGTATGAATAGAAATCGATTGAGTATTGGCTGATATTGTGTTAACTGAATGTCAAATAAAATTAAAAATAATTAAAAATAATAATTGGTTTCAAATGTTTTACCAGTTTTTGCATTCGTTTTGTTTACACAGAAGTAAACACTGACTGCTATTATGAGGACTATTAGTATCAATATTATGAATGCAATCAGTATTAAGGGAATTGGATTCCACTGTTGTTCCTGTTGTTCCGGAGTTGTTCCGCAATCAATCCAATCACTGATGTCTTGGATCTGACACAATGGCGTCCATACATACCATCCTATTTCCATCCGACACAACAGTCTTCCGGCCATTAAATACCAGACATTCGTATCGTTCAGAACAAAGGCTGCAGTGATTGGAATGCCATTCAATGCATAAAAGCCTTTAGTGTCCGGGTCCATTTCATCTGTCCTCCGCATAATCATTTTGATCTGATCCATGTCATCGATGTGATCTTGAACCATGGTCTTAGGGAATGGTGTGTGCACCACAATAGTCTTTCCTATTATCCTGAACCCAATGTTTAAGAAAATATTCTTTCCCTCGAATAATATAGACTCGAAATAAGCCAATCGTTTCCACTCCTTATTAGTTCTCTCGGAATCTAAGCTTCTGTTCGGCAATAAATGCCATTCTTTTGACAATTGTTCCTATAATACAATCAATAGTTTATTCAATTATTCATTGCTTTAAAAGTATCCTTTGATTACATTATAGAGAATAATCTTCTCTTCAATGAACGCCAAAGTGATGGGTGGACTCAGTTTGACCGAAATGTCACTCAACTTCTTATGACTGGTAATCACCGGTCGTTTCTTTGCGTCCAATGGTTCCAATTCGTAGACGTCTTCTCCGGAAAACAAAGTCAAGAACGAAGTGCCGTTTGGGTGGACATCAATGAGAGCGGAATCGATGGAAATATTCTGACTTTTGTCACATATTTTGTACTGAAATATAAATTATTTGAATAAAACTTGAATTGAAGTGAAATAAAGCTAATATTTATATGAAATACCGATTCGTTTATCGAAGCCATAAATAGTATCGACGAAAGGAATGGCAGAAAATTCTTAAACGAATTCATTGATCTTCAAAATTCAGTATTAGTACAAATCGTATATTTAATTGGTTCTGATTGGACTCGCATTCAGTCCTAATTGTTGTATATATTTAATTATTAGTTTAAAAGATTTCTATAAAAAAAATTATTTACTGTTCAAACACTAATTGTATCCCTTTTTGGAATTTAATTTCTCTTATAATTCAATAAAAATTAATTCAAATATAAGTCATATATTGAATAAAACACTTAACAAACTTAGTATTTATTAAAACATTTTTCATTAAACTTTAAAAAAATATTAAATGGCATATAATTCTGGATTTAGTTACCGGCGCATTTCACCTAAACACCCCTGCTCATAACAAGTTGTTTACATAATTTTAAATAAATTCTTTCATAGCTTTCTTCGGTTTAAGTCATAAATAAATTTTATTTTATTTCAAACAAAAAAAAATAAAATAAAATATTAATCAAATGTTATATAAGTTATGTTACACTTAATTATCATATTTATTACATTAGCTGTACTGATGGTCATAGCATTGATATTTGTGTCAAATTCTTTTACACCACATAAGCAAAAGTGCAGTAACTTATAAAAGTGCTCTACGTAACTATTAGCTCAGTCATTCGCAACAGTTATGATACGTCTGGCGATTACTATCAGTTGTTTGGCTTTCCGTAAGTTTTTAATAGACTTTCCGTCAAATGAAAGGCTCATATAATCGCATGTATTGTCACAGTTGTCACAGTCAGTACAGTCAGCGCCCAGTCATGTCACTTAAGAGAACTGGATTTATGTGCCGCTACTCTACTAGTGTTCACACAAAACCCGGCCGGTATTGCCACCACTGAGAATGAACTGAACAAGCAATGTGGTTTTTTGAAGGAAGCTGATATTTGCCTGAGGAACTACACGCGCAGGTGTGCCACACCGTTGCAGAGGGAACTCATTGGCTTTGTGACCGAGGGTGAGCTTAAACTCTATTATTTTAAACCTATTGCTATATTTTTTTCTAAGCTAGGTGTAATCAATGTACTTTTGATATTTACTGACACAAAACTATCTCTATTTTATTTTTGAATATAAGGATCACTTCGTCTGCTATCAGAGTATTGCAGTCGTGGCTCACAATTACAGTTGAGTTGATTGAATAGAATTATTTTTTTTATTTTATTTATTTTTTTCTATTATTTTATTAATTAATATAATTGTTGTTCGGATTGCAGACACAGTTATCTAAAACACGCCGCGTGTCTGAACAGTGCACAGCGCACACAACGCATATGCGTCAAAGATCTGCAGGCCGCTCTGGAAGTGGTCACCCAGGTGGAATGGGACAAGCGTATACCGGCCGGTTGCTGTTCGTACCGGCGCTTCGTTCAGTGCACAGAGAATCTGGTGGAGACTCGTTGTGGCAAAGATGCGGTTGAGTTCATGAATCTGTTGCTCCGGATGGCTCTGTCCAGACTGCCCGACATCATATGCCAGGGTAAGATCAATGGCCATTCAAAAGAATCTGGATTATTTATTTGCAATATAAATATTTTTAACTTTGGTTTAGGCTATGGAACAGAAAACAGGGAATGCCGTGAACTTTTGCCAGCACCCGGCACAAATCCAAAAGGAGCCCGCTCACAATCAATACTATCTCGTCTCTTTTCTGCTTACACTGGTCTTTAAATATTATTCGTTGACCCTGGCATATTCAGCACACCTACACAGCACCAGCACCCTATGCATGTCGTGTGACGTCTTCACTGCACTATCGCTTTCAATGTCCAGATCTCTGAATATTATTATTAAAAATATTTGAAAATCAATAGTGAACTCAAAACATAATTAATTGAAGTCTACTTTATAAGCATTGCCTGTCCTGTGCTAACTGTGCTAATGTTTGATTGCCTATCAGAGTTTGTATTGATAGCTATGCTTATAAGGATTTTTAGTACGAATTCAAATGAATTTAATAAACAAAATAACATTAATTTTCATTACATTTCATATGTTTTCCTTAAAATGTGTTTTTGTGTCCAAATATGTCGAATGCCTTGAATAGTATTGGAGTTCACTATCAATGATAAGACACATAACTTCCTCAAAATTTGTGCCAAAACAGAGATTTGCATAAAAATGAAATTTTAATAAATGATTGTTTCAATTAAGTAATTGATTTGAGAAGTTAATCACTTTTCAGACTGGTCTGGATAACAAGTAATGCTTATCAAAACAAGTAATTCATCTGCAGATCAATAAAGAGTTTTCGAAATCATTTTTATTTGAATACAGTTTTCATGTTATATACCATTTATATTATATAATTGAAGCTCAATTTGTTTGTTAAGATAATCTATCTTGATCATACGTCCTTCCCTTATAGTCTCATCTGGCCATCTCTGATTCACATATGTTCCGAATCAATTCAGGAATTTTAAGTAACGGTTCTGTTTGTACTTAAATCAGATAATACTGAAAGATATGTTCAATAATACCTTAAAACCTAATCAATTTTAAATAATGATTAAACGAGGTGGGTGAGACATTGATTGAGACAAGGCTATAATATGAGCACACTTAGCTATTGATAATAATCAGGATTAGTTTGGAAATCATGAACTTTAGACTGAATTACGCAAATTAATTGTAGCAAAACAAATATTGTACCAGTACAAAATTACATAAGATTAATAACAATTAGACTGAGTTCTGGGTGTTTAGTCAAAATATAAGCAAGGTTATCTAACTAAGCTAACACAGTTTGAGATTTGAGCCAAAATATGCCCTTAAACTTCATGGATCACTATTTATTTCCGGCAACTTTTTTATTATTGGGTTTCAAACTCAGATATTTAAAAATAACCTCATGTTCCGCATCTCTGGAAAAATAAAATATTATTCTATTATATCGAGTATTTTCTACGTGAGAATTGATATGAGAATACCAGGTTAAGTTTGTACTTTGAATCAGATTTTAATTAATCTTTTTATTGATAATAACTAAACAAATATATATTTTTTCGTATATAAAGTGAAGAAATATTTATAAAAATTGTATTATTATTGAAGTTTTGATTCAATTATTAAACGCAATAAAATGTTCAAAGAATTTGCTTTTCTTTGTCTATTCCTATACTTTTTCGGACAGTTGTCTGAGGCCTACCTTCAAGTGAAGGGAAAGGAATTGTTATTTAACCAAAAAAAGATTTATTTGTCCGGCGCTAACATTGCATGGAATGAATTGGGCAGTGATTGGGGAAATGGCAAATACTGGGGCCATAGGACCAAAATGAATGAGTGGCTGGCCGGCATATCGGCACATGGAGGCAATGTGGCCCGAGTTTGGCTCCACTTCTGGGGTTCGACTTCTCCTCAGTTCGATAACAAAGGCTATACTGTGGGCACAGACAAGCAAAATGATCTGGTCAAGGAGCTACAGGCGCTGATGGACGATGCGGAAAAGCACAATGTCTTTATAATTTTGTGCATGTTCACTAGTAAGTAAACTATATGAATAAGCCATGACATTTATCTTGTACATCTTGTACATTCATCTTGTGATTCAATAGTACTGTTCAAACACTTATTAAACTTTTGTTAATATTTTTTTAATTAAATATTGCCTTCAATTGAAAGCTTCGATATTTAAGACAAACAATGGCTTCGTATACGACGACAGCAAAGTTCAGTCATATATTGATAAAGCGCTCAAACCTATGGTTGAGGGCCTTAAGGGTAATATTAATTGGCATTTAGTTGAATAATATTAGTATTGATATTAACTTAATATATATTTTTAGGTAAGAAAGCACTGGCGGCCTGGGAGATCATGAATGAGCCGGAAGGTGGTATGGATATCAATCATAAGGACACGGATACTAATACTTGCTTTGACACAAACCGATGGCATTCCAGCAATAAAGGAATGGGATTTGAGCTCAAGTTCCCGATGAAGAGGTATGATATGAAACGCTTTAATACTAATTCTGATTTAATACTTATTTTGTTCCGAAAGAGTTTTACGTTTCTTCAATTGGATTACGGCTGCAATACATGACTTCGATTCGTCAGCACTGGTAACAGTCGGCTCATGGAATCCGAGGACCTGTACTAATAAGTGCGGCAATTGTTTCAATATATACTCTGATGAGTGTATGGTAAGGGCCGGCGGCAAAACCAATGGCAAACTAGACTTTTATCAAATGCATACATACGAGTGCTCAGCGGAGTTCCCGATCAAGCGTACGGCCGAACAGTACGGTTTGGATAAGCCCTTGATTATTGGCGAGTTTTCCACAAAGAGGTCGTGTGTTAAGGACGCGACTCAGGCCTACAAACACTACTATGACAGCGGTTATAACGGATGTCTGGCCTGGCAGTACAATGACCACAATGACAATGATAGGGACAGTCGGGATGTTATTAATAAAGGAATGGAGTCTATAAGACATGAGACCAAAAATGGTGTAATCGGTGTTCATATCAGTGCTTAAAATATGTATTAAAATGAGATTATATTTCGTAAAATAAAATTATTATTTTTAAACTTATTTATCAAATATCTGTTATTTAATATTTTTTGTGTCCTTTCGGGACGTATAGGTTGGACAGAGACTATGGAGTCCGGTAACTGATATAATAAGATGAAAATTTTTTAATCGCAATTTTTTTATTGAATTCTGTTTTTTTAATCAAACATTAATTGATTGTTTGACGACTCGCTTCAATCATTTGTGTCTTTTGAATGGCTTTTCATATCAACTCTTAAATTGTTTTTCAAATAAAATCTTTTCTCATATCCAGTGACTGTACAGACAAGTCAACCATTAATTCCGAATGAGTGCTATCTGACTGGTATGTCAACGAATATTGCATAAGCTATACAAGGTTATTAGAGAAAAGTTCAGTAAGCACCTGAATTGAACTAGCTTAAATGTATTTTCCTTTATTTATTTTATTAAATAATTGAAAATACCATAAAATTAAAACATTTTCTTCGTCTCTAAAGTCATAATATTACATGAGAATCGATATGAGAATACCAGGTTATATTTGTACTTTGGACCAGGCTTAAATATATCCTTTTATTGATAAGTTTGAGACGAACACGTGATCAATATTCCAGAACAATCTAAACATTTCCCATTCACACTGAGAATTATAGATTTTAGTCGAAATATAAAAACTAATGTATTTTAATAGCGATCGTACGAATCCAATAAGTAATGACTCAAAAGTTATTTCTAAGATTTCAACTTCTATTAAGTCATGTATACACTG
>JAQIWA010002684.1:0-12588 GCA_034693305.1 Eueremaeus valkanovi | reverse complement strand
CTAATGACTAAATTATCAAGATTATCACCAATAGATCCCAAGTATACTCCCTGGTAATAACGTTCGTGCTTGTTTACTGATCAGTTTTGCCACTAATTAAAAATATTCATGAATTGGACTTCTATTGGCATTAATATTGTTTTACATTCAAATACTAATTAATTTATCCGTAATTTATTGTGAATATAAAAATGATAAAGGTATTATTATTATTATTATTATTGTAGAACTATAAGATTCTAAGGTTTTGATCTGTTTATAGAATAAAGAATGCATCCTCATCAATTTAAATTATGCCACAAATATACTGTATATATCGTTCGCTTTAAAGTTTAAACCGAATTATAAGAGAACTAAAAAAGTTTGCTCTTATAGGCAACAAAAAGAGCCTAAAGTTATAAAACATTTAAATCTAAACACCAATTGTTGAAGAGTCGGCTAAATTGATACGAAGCCAACAATTTGAGCGCAATTCCGAAATTGATCGCTTCATTAATTCTTAGTCTTATATCAATTGTAAGTTAAGTATAAAATTAAGTTAAAAGCCTTTTATGAATAAATCCGATGCAATCGATCACAATTACACCAGAGATGACATTATCGTAATCTTTAATTTTAGAGCCAATGCTTACTTCCAAAGCAGACCGACTCTTATGCGCACCAATACTACTCAATATTTAGTTAGTAGTCAGCAAAGGAGGCGAACCTCCGATTCAAATAAATTTTCAGGCATTTCGTTGATATCAATGCTAGCAATCAATCAAATCCATACAAAAACACTCTTTTGTTATCATTTATTTTCTTATTCTATTTCCAATTGAGCGCAGGTCTAAATCTTGATCTAAATTTTGAATAATTCAATTGTATTTCACTAAAAAATTACTTAATAAGCAATTCTTGTGTTATGTAATATGTGCAAGGTATATTAGCTGAAATAACCCCTATGTTTGGCGCCGAATAATTTAAATAATTAGTGTATTTATTCTATTGATAGTTCATTTATTTTATGTGTAATATTATACTACTGTATCGCTCATAAGACTCGGCTCACTCACGGTTAGCAGTACTTGAGGAACAGACACAAGTGAGGAACAGAAGTGAACTACAAGTTATTGTGTGAAACTAACTTTGTAAGAATGACAGTACAGTCGTATGCACTTGAAATTGCAGTTTTCAAGTCATTTGAAGTGAATGCATATATTGTTTGATTAAAATCATTTAAAAATTAATTGAACCCATTTATTAACAATGGTAAAAATAATAGATGAGCAGGGATTAAATTACTCAAAAGTCAGTACAAATTCTTACAATTATTGCAATTTAAGGTTAATTTGAGTTTACTGTACAGTAGTGTTAGTGTAATAGAGAAGAGCAGAGAAGCATAACTAACAGACAGTAAGATTGTATTGTTTGCAATAACTCAGAGATGAGTTAATATCTGTAAACACGCTTCACAAACAATGATTAGCTCCAAGATATTGATATAAGAACTTAAAACTAACTGTAAGTTTGTATTTCATATAATTTCAAATAACTTTAATAATGTTATGTTTAGTTGTTTTTTGTTTTGTTTTGTTTTGTTAGAGAATTTGTGGTTTGCTTTGGAAGAGAAGATAAAAATTTAGTTGAAATCCATTTACTTTTATGTGTTCATTGAATTATGAATTCTTATTCTTTAAAATTGCCTTATATTCCAGGTCACAAATTATTTGCATTCACTTATGAGTTTCACCAGAATTATATTTGCGTTCAAAGCCATTGTATTTCATTTCACTTTCTTTTGCTTATAATTTATTATAAGTTTTATTTTATTTCTCAAATAATTTTATTCTTTGTATTGAATTCTTTTGTTTTCTCTCTTGAAAGCAGTGAATCAATTCAAATACGACACCGATGACTGATGTGTTGCTTTTGTCTTCATAACTATTACATTCAAATACACAATTTTCAATATAGAAGACAAACAAATACTGTATTAATATAACCAAATCTATTGACACATATTTATAGAACTACTCTATTATTGTCTCAAAATTGTCTCAAAAGATTGAAATATAATATAATAGCCGTTCGTTAACATTGTGTGCAAAATGCCGAATAATCAATGGCATCAAAATTAGCCAAGTACAGTACAGTTCTGTATCTCTTCCTTGACTCCATAATTTAGACCCATATGCTATCCAGTGTATAGCACAGAACCAATATCATATGCACAGCTATAATTAAGCCTGGCCAAGCTCGACAGCCTAGAGGGTATAGGGGTAAAGTGGTGGATAGGAAATCGGCCAAAATTGTACCTAAAATGGGTTTTTGACCAGAAAGGGGTCGTTTTTGACTAAAATCTGTTAAATATAGCTGAATTAAATTTAAGCCCAATTGTTTTTAATCTTGTCAAATTCAGTGAAATCTGTCGCCATTTGTTTCTATACTGGGCAAAAAATTCGTGAGGGGTATGGCTCCGGCTTAAAAGCCTAGGGTGTATTTGTCAATTTTCGAAACCTAGGGGTATTTTGACTATACACCCCCTTGGTGAACCCTACTATATATACAATTTTTCAAATAAACATATTGCCAACTTTGACCAAGGTAGCAAAAAACCTGTTAAAATATTTTAGATTCAATATAACACAACATTGAAACTGAATTATACGGTATTTGATTGAATAACTCACTCAATTATAATCCAGAATAAATATAGATGCGATTGTGGGATGAATTTTCTTTGAAGACGTGTAAAATTGTTTTAAGAATAATGCTTACAAACACTCGATTATGATTAGGGTTTGTTTGGGCTATTGTTTCATAAGAAAGCAATTAAGTCTCGCCTAACCTAACATCTCATTCGCCTTTAAAAGATGGATATATTTCGCCTACAGCTCAATACAGTATTCTTATCCCATGTAAAGTCCTTTTCAACAATTGTTTGCTTCACTAAGGTGCAGGATCAAATACTAGTAACTCTCAAAATGGGATACAGTATTATGCTTACCAGAGATGCTGAACATAGTGGGTCTGATTTAAAAATACTCCATTAAAATCAAAAATTCGCTTGATAGTCTTTTATAATCTTAATATTCGTGACTACTAGGTCTGTTTTGCTGCACTAATTGCACTGACTGTATGACTGTATGACTGTATGGAACCACAAAATACTATATAATTTACTGTATATTTAGATATTGTTTATACGTTGCGGACCGCAAGTTGCGGTGTCGTTGTGGGCGCCTGAGATTATACAGTACAGTACAGGTTACGGCCCATCGCAACCACCAAATATTGATTAGAAAAGTCGAGACTCAAACTCTAACTGTCCATCTGTGTGGTCCAGGTCTCTAATCAGTCAGCTTTTGTGGACTCAATTGAAATTTTTTTTGATAAAATTATGGTTTTTTATATAACATATTCCAGGTCCTTATTCGCTATACTACCAGATCCTATGCCTGTCAGCCATCTCTGCCAATCCTTACTGTATTGAATTCAAATCTCTTATTGAAAGCCAAATAATTTCAATCAATTGTATTATTTAATCTAAAATTAAAACTTATTTATAAAACAATCTTTAGATCAAAACAAATGAATACTAAAAATAAAAGCATTTCATTCATATTTTAAGGCACTCTTCAGGGCATTCAAGGTATAAGAACTTCGATTTTATCTAATTTTTAAAATAATTATCAATTAATGGTATTTCTGAACAAAATAAATGGTTTTGTATTCTATTCTTTGATAATATTCTTATGTTATGTAACCTTAGAATACATTTATGTAACTTAAGTTGGACTCAATTATTAAGGGTTTCTTAGGCCTAGAATTTCTATTCAATTTCTATACAGAATATAATATATATTACTGTAAGTCCACCCCTACTCCCCTACTCTCCCAGTTCTATACAATATATAACTTTACATTAAAATTAAACGAAACTTCTATTGTATTCCAACTCTGCATTCGCTTTGCTTTTTGTAGTTCTCAATCATTTTCCGTAACAATACTTTTGCTTTCATTCTTTTCACTACAAAAATAATCATTGAATTACTGAACATAATTCTCTCCATATCTTAGAATTCAAGATAATTTACGGTTTAGATGCCAACAATCTGGATAATTTTTAATTTACCACCAAAGAACCTTAAACCAGTTACTATATGTCTCCCTAAAAAAATGGTAAATTTCTGTGGTTAACCCACCCATGAGCTCGAGAGGCCTGGCCACTTCTTATCTACAGAATTAGTGCTTAAAAATGTCCAAAATTTCTTAAATTAAACTATTTTTGTTCTGAAGTTAAGAAAAGTTTGAAAAATAATATTAAAAATTATAAAATATTACAAAAGAAGAAAATATTCTTTTTTATATAAATGAAAATTCAGTTAAAAATTATTCAGACAAACATTTTTTGAAAGTTTAAATCGAAATCTAAAGCTTTTTGAATAAGATTTGTATAAAAGAATTCAAAACAAATAACTCTTAAATGAAGTTCTATTCTAATGGTCTGAACAGTATATCAATGCATAAGAATTTAAATGAAGATGTTTTCCATTTAGTGGTTAAAATAGACTCCGAAAATATGCTCATTCATAAGCCCATTCAACCCAAACCTTCTTATCAATGGTTCTGTAGGAACGAGACCAAAGACAGATCAATTTTGTTTATTTGAGCGGAAATTAATATAAAATATATTTTAAGTATAATTAAAATTATTTCTAATTAAATGTCACAATCATTAAAATTGAATGAAAATAACCCCTTTTTCTAGTATTGATAAAATGATCAGGCAATATTGAACTATCGAATCAATTGTTTAATGTGTTTATGTAATAAATAACTTATAAGTTAGACATAATATAGGGGTCTTAATAAAAGCATACTGGGTCGTTCATCTATGTGGTCACACTGTTGGTCAGCCGAAGGTTTGGGTTTTGATTGGATTTAAAAAAAGGGAAAATATCTAAAAGAAGAGACAGAGTATGTGTGCTCTTCCAGACAATAGCCATGGAGTGCACAGTATGTATAGTATGTACTGTATGTGTATGAGTGCAGTAATAAAGGTATTTCTTTATACAGTATTCTGTTATTCAATTCAATGCATATTTCTCTTTAAAAAATTCATTTGAATTCGCGCTTCACTTCTTGGAACCAGTTCTCAGTTCCCTCTTATTTCGTGGCATTAAATCAAATTCATTGGTAAACAAAAGACAACACATTCTCTCTCTGTTCCCTATCTTAACCTCTGACCTGTTGTGCGCATTACATAAGAGAATTGAAACATTCGTGAGTTTAGCGCATAAAACAATGAGTCAGAGAAAGAGAGAGAGACTTATTGTTAGAGTATTTGCTGTTTAGCACTCTTTCCAGTACTTACTGGTTAGTCGTCTGCTCTTCTATTGTTTCAATAACTTCTATGAATTTAATTAATTTTTTATTCTCGGAAAGAATCCGCAGAATTCAAGGCCTGACTCAGGCCTAATCAAAACAGTGGTGGGTGTTCTCTGTTCGCACTTACCCACCAATATTTGCGCCTTTATATCAAGTTATATCATATCAAATGCTTGATTCTGTTGAATAACATTTTTATTTGCAATAAAAATACTTTAAAATTGAGCTTGGTTAAGATTATGTTATATATTGATACTGTATACTTATATGCTATACCTACAGAGTGAATCACGTCTGTTGCAACAATTGAATCACGCGCCACAGAAAAACTACAGGGGGTACAATATTGAATCCGGTCTTATTTGAAAGAGGGATAGTTAGGGTTTGATAAAAATTATATATGAAAAAATTCTTTGCACAATTCAAGGCGCTGGATTCAAAAATGCTGATATACAGATTTTCTATTTGAATTTTGAACTACACAAAAAACACAGGAGACACAAAATTGATAATAGTCTTATTTGAAAGAGAGACTGAATAGGTTTGATTAAAAGTGTATATGAAAAATATCCTTGCACAATTCAAGGCGCTAGAATGGAAAAATGTTGAAGTATTGTTTTTATCAATAATCTAATTTGTAAGAAAAACTCATTTTTATCGATACAGATGCAAATATTTTGAGATGTAAGCGATACTAGATTTGTCCATGGTCAATTCGAAGTAGATAATTTTGGCAATTTTATGTGGCGCTCGAATTAAATTTTTACAAATTATTATTAGAAAAGTCAATATTTTATCTTTTTTGAATCTAGCGCCTTGAATTGTGCAAGGATATTTTCATATATAATTTGTATCAAACCCTAACTATCCCTCTTTCAAATAAGACCAGTCTCAATATTGTACCCCCTGTAGTTTTTCTGTGGCGTGCGATTCAATTGTTGCGCCAGACCTGATTCACTCTGTATGTATTAGATGCAGAAACACATAACAAAAGTAAAGAAAATAAGGTATTTATTACAAAAATTAAATTATTTTTGTATTTTTTCGATTGAATCCATACCATTCACATACTGTACAGTAAAGTCAATGCTTTTATTTTTCTCAATTTAATATCTCAGTCGATCAGACTGTAGGTCATACAATGACAAATCTATACCCTCCCCTAACTGAGAAAGTGGTGGTTAAAAGGATTAAAAATGTTGCGGTAACCAAATTAAAGACAATACTTATCTTTATTCTAATACCGGTAATAATCTAAGACAGCACGTTTTCTTTATTCTTAAGATTAGATACTTTAAGCCTTCTACTTTCAAGCTTAGTAGCAGGCTGATTTGTAAGAAACATTGTGCAGATTTGGGAAAACTATTGCCTTTCAAATATGCCGAATACAGTCCTTCAATACAGCCTCCAATGATTAGAGTTGGGACTCATGTCTCTAAAGTGGTTAACGCGAATGCAATTTACAAAACCTAAATATCGTCACAAGTTTTAAATCAAATCAATTCTTTGGAATGAAATCTTTTAACAGACTTTGATTGACTACATATATCGTGTGTATGGAAAACAATTGCATTATTTGTTTCGGATATCAAATCAAACATTTTGATTGATTCGGCTTTCATTTGATTCTTCCATTATATGACCTGCGATATAATGAATCAATTGATTGAACCTTAAATAAAGTTCTCAAACAAATCAATTTCTATAACAATATTCATTAGATATTAAATTTTAAAATCAATTTTTCTATTATTAATACTTTAAAATTCAATCAATTTTTCAATTAAATAGCTTTGAATGTAATCATTATTATCTCCGAATAGATTTTTGAACATCTTTGGTAAAAGTTTGCCCCGACTATACTCATCCTCATAAGAGTACTCCTACTAATCCAGTGGTCAACGGAAATAAGGTAAGAAAATATAATGCACACTGTTCACATTTACCTTATGTTGCCTTAAGTCACCTATTTGCACTAAGTAGGCAAATTGTGCAAGGGAGTATTGTTATTTGGAACATTTAAATAGAAATCAAAATACAAGTGCTATAATACTTGAGAAAGAGGTACATCTCTGCACATCTCTGGTTGAAAAAGTTTAAGAAATAAATTCTGAACTCAGACTCAGAAACTGTATTCAGAAAATCAAATAATAATCGAATGAATAAGTATTTAATAGAAAAATGAATATAATATTGAATGCGTTAATGCTATTAAAGGTTCAATAAAACTGTTGGCCAGTATTCATAAGAAAAGATTGTTTGAATGCGATTACAGAGAAAGGAAAGGAAAGTCTAGGAAATGGTATTGTATTGATTGCATCCTAACGGGACCTATCGTTTCCTGCGCTCACATTCAATCGGTTTCAGAATAAAGCAGACCCGGGTGCTAATTCTGATGTCATGTGTGTCTCAATGTTTAACACTCAGAAAAATGTGTAAATTTTTAAAACATTTTTTACTTAACTTATATAACAAAAGAGAATATTCTTTATCTGAATGTTTAATATTGTCTTTTTATTCTAAACAAACTTTTTTATTGAAAGAATTTCTTCTCTTTGTTATGGCTTTTAGTCAATATCTCATTGAATTATCTTTTATTATCAAATATATGACGAAATGTTCCTTTCAATCAATTATTTTGGTTCTCTTTTATTCGTTGCTATTCATTGAATGGCATCTTAACAGTAAATCTCTTCTTTATCATCCATCGATCCATTGATGTTTGTGACAAAACAGTGGTTTTTCTTCTTATTATTATTATTATCATTATTTTGCTTTCGCTATATTATTATTCAATATTGTAATTCACATCAATAGCACATCAATACTCAATTCAATTCAATTCGATCGCACGATATATACTCTCTTTTGTGTTATAGAAGAAAGACTTTGAAAATAATAGAGAAAATTGAATACTTTTCGTTAGTGTTGTTGTACTCCTATTATGACAAGTGCTCTCTTCTAATAAATATATAATAATAATAATTTCCATATAAAACATACTCTTCTCTAATGTCTGTTTATTCAGTCTTCACTGCTATTAGAGTTACATCCAAATAGACAAAACCAATAGAACAGGGATGCGGAAAGTTGACCTCATACTACATTTTATTATTTTAGACAAATATTTTTTCTTCCAACAAATCATACTAAGATAGTAGAAAACTTTTATTAGCAAGGTTACCTAGTTACTTATTTATTTATGATTTTGATATAAACAAGTTATTTTTAGACGCACCCCTTCCAGCATCTCTGCAAAATTTATTTGCAATCAAATGAAGTTATTAATACATTTGCTCTATTGCTGTGGATCACAATTGTCTCATCAAATATAAATAATTCAATTTTTGACAATCGGTTTAAAAATTGGCCTATTTTTAGAAGAACTCAAAATTATTTCATTTTTTTTTTATTTAAAGAATTGGTTTATTTGAATAGCAATTGGTTTTGGATTAGCTTTGATTTGTGTCTCATTTGACAATAAATCTCAACCGAAGCCCAAATGCAGTTAACTATAGATGAGTTGCACAGAAGTGATGCTGTGGTCATGCGGTCGACGCGTTGGTGCAATAGAGGCCGTCTGGCTATGAGACAAATGAGTGTTTGACAAATGGCCAGTAATACTAATAATAATCAATTTTGTGGCAAAACAGACAAAGCTAACAATGACCGACAATGTCAACACTAGTCGAGCATATTATTGTGCCTCTGCTCTAATGTATTATGTTATGAGTATTGTGTATAATATATAATACATATATAGCTTATATAGCTTTATGAGAGGCTCTTCTCATTCTATTTCTTCGTATGTTTGCCATAGCTTTCTATGTCTGTGCTCTCTCTCTCTCTCCCCTCTGCCCTCTCCCCAGAGAACGCATTGAGCATCACTTGTTCCTATACAGCCTTTGTTCCCAATTTACTTTGTCCGGCACTGACATCACATTTTCAATACACAATTTCTTAGTTTCGTTTTGTCTGTGTCCACAATATGCTCTCTCTCTCTCTCTCTCCTCTGTTCTCTCTCTCCTCTCTGTTCTCTCTGTTCTGCTCTTATTTTACTTCTTTTCTTCTGAACTGCACTTTACTTTGCTTTTACAGTTCTGTTCTGTTCTTCTTCTAATGCATTTCTGGCACTGTTAGTCTGGCCTCCATTCTATGCATTCTGGCTGTGCTGTGCTGGCTGTGTGTATGGACTGGATGGATTCATTCTACATTCCATGTATTGTCCATCACTAGTATTGTTCCATTTCATCAAATACTTTCTGTCCGTCCTTTTGTGACTCTCATATCAAACTCTGGGCTCTCTATTCTCTACTCTATTTCGTATCATTGTATCCGAATTCTGAACAGAATTGCATTTTCTATTTACTTGTTTTTGACGAAACTCTGCCAAAGCTTTTCTTGTCTTCTCTATCAATACTATACAACCGTTTTTGTGTTGACGTTTGAAACAAAAATTCTATAAAATTTCTTTTGCAAACAATTCTTAATGATTCACATATTCTGTAAGATTAAGAAGAATTCTCTGAATATTTGTATAGATATGGACCAGAATTTATTGAATTATTATTTATATACCTTATGGTTGGGAAAGGTATAAGAATTTGAAAAATATTTCATTTATTATATCATCTTCGTATAAAAGATTTCTGTAATGTTTTATTCAAGTTTTCATTATTTTTAATTTCTCCCTAAAGTTCTTTTCAACATTTCATTATTGTCCGACAATTTTATACTCGTTTTCATTTTCATTCAATAAATATTTAAAGAAATTTTCTCAAAAAACATATTTATAATAAAATTGAATTCAAGTGTTTCGGTTCGACATTTAGATGACGGTATGGCAGCAGCACGTAATACATGTCCTTTTGATTATACTTTATATGTGTATGAGTTTTATTCAAAATGATTTTATATGAAAACCAAGAGTCTATTGATACTGCAATAATTATACAGTAGGAATACTGCCACAACCAAGGTGGTTCTAATCGATCAATAGCCTTATGAATAAACTAATATCAGTTGATTTGTTTAAATAATGTCGAGGATGATTTTTTTATAGCACCTTTACCTTCATTGGCTTAATAACGGAACACCCTGTGCTGAAATAACTTGCTCATCTCTGTATGCTTATAAGCAATCATAAGTTATAGATCGCTTGTTCTCAGCCTTTGTTTGTCAATGATATACAAAACTATTTTATTAAGCATTGACTCTATTTCATGGAAAACAAGTTGAATCGAAGAAACCGCATAAAAATTGTTGCTTTTATTTATAATTATTATACATTTAGTCTCTTTTGAATTGCTTTTGTGCTAAAAAACCTTTTTTGTTGAATAATAAAGAATTTTTGAAATTTTCATTACAGAAGTAGGCATTGAATGAAAGAAACGATTATTTTTACAATGAATGGCAAAAAATAGTTTTTAATAAATGAATTCAAAGCAAAGATCGTTTTGACGTTGAATAGATGATGACCAAGGACTATGTAACTGAAATCTATTATATATTTTCTTTTGAAAAATAAGCCAGGCAATGTTCTGGCAATGTTCTGGCAATGTTCTGGCAATGTTTATGAAAATCTTCTGACACTTTAGTCTTTTTTAGTATGTCGTCAGTGAAAGTCCGGGCAAATCGTATGCTTCGGTTCTGAGCTTTAAATTCTCTGAAATTTTTTGAATCCTTCTTCTCACTTAATAACATTAAATAGAACTTGATCATCATTGATCTTTGTCCAAATCAGTGCAAAAGTATATATAGAAATAAATGGATTGATTGTTAACATAAAGAATTTGACGATAAAATGGAGAGAGAGAGGGAGAGAGAGAGAGAGAGAGAGAGAGAGAACCGGTGACATCAAAAGGGAATTCTGATGACAATAGCAAAGGAGGAGAAACTAAAAAATATGACAAAGAGTTAGTGAAACATGAAAAACATTATTAGCGCAAAGCATAGTACTGTATATCAATATAATACTAGAGTACTGTACAGTACAGTAGTACAGGTGCATTAATGTATTCATAGAAAGAGCAGAAAATATTGTTTATTTATACTTATACTCTGTATTCTCCATTCTACACTGTACAGTTTATAGTTGATAATAGATAATAGAGTACATATCAGTCACTCACTATGTGGGCTAATTATAGTTGGCTAAGCATTTGCATGTCAACCAAACCCGCAACACAACCGATACAAGCGATACATTGTTTGCATTGCACTCTTCAAACACACATAAAGAGTATTGTATAACAGAACTGCATTACACGACGTATTGTTAGCAAATCTATGCGAACAAAGTTTACTTGAAACTATTTTCTTATTCTGTACTACACTACCACTCATACACTCAACACTCTATACAGTATTATATAACATATGAATCTATTTTCTCCATTGCTTTCTCTCATCAGTTCTGATATTATATTTTTCTTTTCTTTTTTTTATAAATGTATAATAAAAGGAAAAATATTTTCTTTCATAACTTTTTCTCTATATTTTGTGGAATCATTTTTTGCTTACATATACAGTATATACTGTATATATATTTTTCAATTTTCTATTGTGATGGCTATTATTTTCTGGATCATTAACATTCCCTTTTGTTGAAAACCTTTTTCTCCTTATCTTTATTCATGTGATTCGAAAAAGACTGCATGAAATCAAAGTGTATTTGCATTTCTGATTGATTAGTTATTCGAAATTTTCAATTTTCATTCTTGAGCTCAAATCCATTAGAAATGATGCGAACAAAAGAGCAAAAAAGTATTGTCTGATTGAAAGCATAATATTTGGCAAAAACAATAATATTTCCCAATTGTGTCGAGCATTACACAGAAAAAGAGATGCCGTATATGTTCTGTCTCGAGGGTCTCATCCCTGCAATCTGTATGCATATCGACAATCATTGTTTCCCTTTCGCTCCAATCACTGTTCACTTCCAGCTATAGCTATATTTGTTTGCTTTGATTCCAAGTTTTGACTTTGATTTTCGATACTCTGTTCTAATTGTCTTTTGATTCCAATTTTAACCATCAATTGAATGCACTATAATTTGAGACTACAGTACAATTCGGAAAGACTACGAAAGCTTTTCAATTGTCTTCTCGATTGGGAGAACAGTAACCATGTAAACGTTGTAAAGGACAATACCGTACATTAAGCCACCTCTGGACTATGAAACAAATCAAAAAGTGCACAGCGGCTTTCGATAGA
>JAQIWA010002683.1:0-12588 GCA_034693305.1 Eueremaeus valkanovi | reverse complement strand
ATTTAGATTCAATATATTGCATAAACCGAGTTGTTAACAGTTTTGTATCTGGCTCAATCTTCTCCTTTAAATATAATACAGCTATTTCTTTGCTAAATAATATTAATACAATGATACAGGTTAATATAAACAATTTGAGCACTGGTACATACTGTACATACATGCACAATTTTGTCTGCAAACTCTTATAGAAGCAGATTCGAGTAAATCTACGAAATGTGACCGGACCACTTGAGCTAAACTTGTTTGCCATAAATTCAGAAATTTGTTCGGCTCAATTTCTTCAATAATAAAAGCGGTCACAACAGCCCAACAGCACAGCATAACTACATTCCCATAACATTTTGCATCTGATTTAACTTAGGCTCTAAATTATTGCCAAAGTTGATCACTGCATACCCAGAAGTGTCTGTCCACCCCTAACCCCCCACTATCTGAGTAATCCTAGTTTATCTGAAGCGAATAAATTGCAAGTTTATTAAGCAATTATATTGAGATAATTAGCGATCGATCGGCACAAATAAATATATAATTTGTTGCCTCTATTCGTGAAACGCAACTAATTATGTATTCAAGTGATTGATATCATATGACATAAACTGAAAAAAGCATTACTTATTATAATACTATAGAATAGAATAACTAATTGAAAAATTCCTATTAAAACAATAAGAAGAAAGTTTAATAATGAAAACCATGTACTCTATTATCATATCATAATTAATATTCTATTATGACCTTCATAATGGATTAGTGAGCCAGATACATTCTATTGTTATTTTTTTCTTTCGTATGGAATTTTAATTTTATATTATATGAAAATATTAGCCTTTGGGCGGAAATAAATTTTTATTGCTTTTAATAAAATGATTAAAACATTTCTTACAGAAGTTTATATTTGTTGTGATTTATTCTATTATATGATTCAATAAAACTATAATTAAATCGACGATCGGATCACGAATTCTGTACATCACTCCCATTGAGACAAATAATGTATAGATATTTAGATAATTAAAATTTATTATATGTTTACCAGAACTGAATTCTATTTATTATTAATATTATTTCTTGAAATTTGGATGTGGATCAGTTCATTTGATGCGTTTAAAGTTGTGATAACAAAATATGATATATAAAAATACTCAAGAGCACATTTATTTTCGATTTTTAAATTGATAATTATAGCGATTGGTAATGATTTTGTCGAAATATACATTTCCATTCATTTCTTGTAAAATGACCACATACAAAATCTTCCCCTTTGCAGACCTTGGCTATTATTATGAGTTTGAAGTGATAACGACTCTCTTTCTCTTCCATTCCTCCCTTTCTTTCTCTTACTCTACTGTATACTCGATCTCTTCTATCGCTCTATTGCTTAGGTTTTAATAAAGTTCTATAAAATTTTGACAATTTTGAGAAACATTAGACTTCAATACAGTCTCTACTTTTGACAGTTAAGTTCAGTCGTCTTCTGCTGTCAAATACGCTTTTATAATAAGGATTTTGATCGATCGCTAACTCAAAATATATGACTAATGGTCTCAAACTAACGGTTAGTTTTATACCGAAAAAAATAATTGAATCGTTAGAATAAGAATGATTTTACACTGAAATGATTTTATATTAAAATTAGGGAAATTAGAATTCAAAACAGTTTAATAGGAAATCAGAAATATCTTTGGATCCAATCGAAGGGCTATTATAAGTGTGAAGTGATTTGAAGTGCTTTCAGAGCAGACATAGCTATGGCTCAGTTATCTTAGTATTGTTTGAATAGTATTGTGCAATATGTGCAGTGAGGATGTAGTGATGGTAAAGACCACTTTGAATTTTATTGGCAACGAGTGACTCATCAATAGCAACGATGAGAAAGAGATTCAAAAATGAATGGAAGAGTAGTGAGCAGTGAGTAGTCAGTAGTGAGTAGTGAGGAGTAGAGCCATAAAAAACTATATATTCTTTGCCATTGATATACAGATCTGTACACAAGTACTGGAGTTTGCAGTTCACAGCCTGTGCTGCAGCCAAAAGCCCTAATGTCGAGCGAGATTCAGTTTTGATCACAATCTTGGTCATAATCTCAGAGAAGAGAAGATAAAGTGGTTCGTGTATTCTAAAGACAGGTCATCAGCAGATCTTTGTTTCTCCGCCCCTTAAATGACATTTTTTCTGATATTCTCTCTTTTGGTTGACTTTTGGTTCACTTGTCTAACCGTAAGTGCAGTGCATTTCCTAATAATTTAAATACAAAGAGAAAGAACACCCACTCTATAGATAGTGCAAACATAACAACAGAGATGTTCTCTTCAATAGATGTTCAATTCGAGCCGCTCTGCCCGAAGGCTCAGATTAAAAGGTGCATTGCATGGGAACGGGCACTCTCTGATCACATTATACTAATGCATTGGGTCGGATTCAGGTATGTAAGCAGTCGTGTTCCGATCCTCCCATTAAAAAACCGGTGTTCCTCTGCCTGTGTCTAAGTCTTTACTCATCTGTTCATTGAATGAACGCTAGCCCTCATGTCTGACAGGGTTCAGGAGCTTCGGCTTTGGCATCATTGGCACGAATGTTGGCTCGATTTGAAGAGCGCTCACAAGCGGTACGAGTCATACAATTGCTCACAATTTAACTTTAAAGAGGGTTTTAATTAACGTAATAAGACTTAACATAACATGAGATCTGATCATTGCATCACTACAGCCATACTCTCGGCTCAACCATTAAATGTCTTCTCTATAGAAATGAGCGCCAAATGAGAGACAGAATCAGGACTTAATTGACTGCTATTGAGAGCACATAACAAACTAACAAAAAAGAGTCGACTTTTCTAATTAGCAAATAATTAGATTTAACGACATTTTCAAACAAATCTCATTGAGTGGAGACTCAGAACAAACAATTAGTTCGGATAACATTTGTTTAACAATCATATCATAACTCTTACCCTCATAAGTCTTTCCACTGCCGTTCCCGTTAGGTTCTATCGGAAATAGTCAGTCAATTGATTATATTTCATCGAAACAGTTATTTTGAGGCAAACTTTGTTCAATTGTTTTGTTTGAATATTCAGTTTTACGTTTGAATGCGATTACAAGTCTTTAATTCAATAGACGAGTTGAGACAAAAAGTTCATCAATTTGTGAGAACTCGTTCGCATAGAACACAAATAATTGTAGTCAAATCCAAATCAGTACGGAGTCAGCAGACGAGCGAATTGCACAGCTATGTAATCAAGTGGGAACAGTCAGGTTTGTTTCTAACTGCATGAACACAACATTCCTCTGCTCTGCTGTTTTGCAGCTTTGCTTTCGGTTCAGTCCATCGCACGCAGGCTTTTGGGGGGAATCGTAGTTATACTGTTAGACAGCACTACATAATGTTTAGATAATAGGCCTAACACTCAAATTGATAATACTGTGTCTGATCTGTTATAAACCGGATTAGAAGAAGCTGTCGATTAGTTCATTTAACTATTAAAATGTGTCAGCAATTAAGTCAAAGACTGAATATTTTCGATTCAATGAGACATCGGTTGACACTCTCGATACATATGAACACATTTAGCTTTTTTGCTGCAGTTATCAACTAAATGCTTAGCAGTGAAGTGTCATTTAGAGGGTATAATAACATAGAGCACAGCACTAGGTTTGCAATGTGTATCACATTTTCAATTAGGCTTAATATGCTTCACATCTTTGTTTAAAACTATTTATTTTCATTAAATGACTCCAAATGTAATTCTCATACAATATAAGAAAATATGAGAAAATGTGAAGACAAGACATTAATGCCATCAAAACACATGCAAACATTCGCACAAAAGCACAATTGGCCCCTTTGGCACTGGTAGTTAAGCAGCCATTATCTCATTGTTAAGATATTGTAAAAGCTGTCAACTAATGCTATGTTCGCTTCGCAATCAATACTCTCTTATTCTTATTTAAGGCATACTTTTCTATACTCTAATCGTTTGCAAACATTTAATACCCTCTCGAATAACAACTGATATTTTACTCTGATTTCACTATCGATGAGATTAATTATAGTTGAGATTTGATTTGCTTTGAAATCCTATAGAATTATTTGAAATTCTGTTACCAAATGAATGTAAAATAATTTTAATGAACACTACTATAACTCAACATAACTATCATTATGTCATTCTTATCAATCATTTAATTGGTATTTGATTTCAGTTGTCATTTATTTATGCGATTGAATGCCAAGAGTCTGAAAGTGATGCTAATAATTGATAGGAATATTGAGAAGACCAGTCTGTTTAATGCCGTGGAGAGAGAGAGAGAGAGAGAGAGAGAGAGAGAGAGAGAGAGAGAGAGAGAGAGGGCAAAAATTGTCTATAAACTTCTTTAGAGTATTTAAAGAAATCTTTAAGACAAAAGTCCGCCTCTCGGTTCAGGCAAAGCCACCCACTCCTGATTAATGACACCGAAGCTATTTCTTATCGCTTTCTCTATCATATGCTTTGAATAGTGTTTGTAATTCGAGCCACACATCAACTATGGCTTCACTTCATTCTTATTTTTTCAGTCTTCAAAAATTTATTCAAGTGTTTCAGTCGATCATAAAAACAAACAGTGTTTGAAAAACAAAAAAGTTTTTACTTTAATTAAGTCAAAAATTATCGATTGCTTTAGTGCCTAAAACTTTATTTTTGAGCTCAGAATGAATAATGAATCGAAATTAATAATAAGTTCAAAACTTTTCATATTTGATATACAGTACAGTATTCTTCGACAATCATTAATAAATCTTTGGTATTCATAATAATTCACTTTATCATTATTGAAGAGATAAATATTTAATATATTAAGCATAAAAATACATCAATGAATGCTATTATAGATTGTAGAGCAGAACTGGAGTGCAAACTACAGTATAGAGTAATAATGAGAATATGAATATCGTTTCTGTTTCTGTTTCGGCACTAATTATTTCAAAGCACTCGTTCGCATGTGATATCGAGCGCACAAATAGTATATTATTTTCTAACTATATGTTAAATGACTCGTACCGTACAGATCATATGGATTATCGGCAAATATTAATACTCTCGATGTACTCGTGTACTCATATACTGTATATCTGACACAACTATTGATAATATCACTGATAGGCCTAACATTTGATTACATAAGACTACATAGAAATTGATGGAAATCTGTATCCACTATAATAAGGCAGACACAGAAAGAACATCTCTTTAGATAATTCACTTTTATTTTGCTTATTCTGCGAATTGTTAAGCAAAAAATTGGCTCAACTATTGAATATTGAGATCATTTTTTATAATCCATGGCAACAGTAGATATTGTGGAGCACTTGTATTACGCTATATCTTGTGTTCGCTCGATGTTTGCTCTCATGTATCATATCATTCATATCATACAAATCATAGACAGGTCTCACGAACTAAACTGATTCTCAAAGTGAAAGCATTTATGAAAAGGCAAAATAAGTTATTCATCAAAAATAATGTTATTTCTCTTCTTTTCTATTTTACTTCTAATGGTTTCCAACACAAAAACGAATACAGTTTTTACATAACTTGAGCTTTAATTTAGAGATACTGTTCGTTCGTATCAAAAGATGCATTTCGTGATGAATTAAGTTAACATACAGACCAGTAAAGTATAAGCAGTGATAAATAGATGCCGTTTTTGACATTAATTATTTGATAATCACATTAACTATTATTATTTGCGAGAAAAGGATTTTTCATTTATTTTAAAATTCAATTCCAATAAAATGGAGAAAACCTTTTGTGAGCGCAAATCCATTTAAGTTATGTGTATTTTATGTGCATTTTATTTATTGTCATAAATATAATATTGCTATACATTAGCTGAACATAAGGCTAACTGACTTATGGAAGACGGCTTTGAGTCAATTGAATGGGACTGGCATTGAAGCAAAAGTTGATTGTATTTAGAAATAAAGTATTGCAAGTATTGCACGTTCGCTACGTTTGGCATAAAATTTGGTCGAATGAAGGGATGATCGATCACACGATGAATAAGATTAGAGACAAAAGCAATAGAATGACAGCGATTCCAGTATTGCATGCATTTTCATGTCTCCTCTCACTCATTGTTTGCGCCCTTATATCTCTTCTCTATCTATCGGTGCTCTTCTACTCTCATCCACTTTAACCTGACTCTATCCAAGGCATGTTAACTGCACACTGCATGCTCTACTCTGCACTGGCATACAATAATGGTCTGATCTATGTTTGCGTGTTATGCAAAAATAAAGGCAAAAATTCTGTTTTCGTATATATATCTCATATAACAGAGCAGTCATTCTCTGCAGAGAAGAACAATTGTATGAATAGTTTGATTCCATTTACGTTCGTATAACTAGAATATGAAACTTATCGACAGCTCTAAAGACACGGCAAATATGATTGTTAGCTCTGTATTGAATATTCAATCGATTGTATAACTGGATGGCAAATACAAACGGAAATAAAGTTTCGATTTGCTATTAAGTTCACTAGCAAGCAGGGCAGGCAGATTGAAATGGACCAGGGAGGCCAACATCAATATTGCTTGGAGTTATATATAACATGTTTCACTAAAAGTTTAAATATTATGTATTTTCACAAATGTATAGAATTTTTTATAACAATATTTTGGTGAAAACAATATTTTTGATTTATACCCTGTTCCCCTTTTGCCAATCCTGCTGACAGTGATGTCTATATTGAGGTGAAATGAGAATGAGGTCACTTTATTCTATGTTATATTATTTTATATTAATATTGGAAATAAAATATAATTCATTTTCATATAAGAAATATGATTAGTGTGTTATTATGTGGCAGAGCTCATCACTTATAGCCAGTGCATTTATATGCGATCACATGCAAACAGCGCATCAAAATTACAATCGATGGCTGTATAACCACATAACTGGTTAGTAATTATTCGCTTCGAAGCCCATTATAATTACGTTTAAATATAATATTTTTATATTCACTTTTATATTCCGAATGAATAAAAAAAACTTCGAGTTCTATTAATTACAAAGTTTTGTTGAGCTTAAGGAAAGGAAGGGAACAGATCTGGAAATAAAAGTTATAAAACCTAAAAATAATCAAATGATAATAATGTCTGTTCGAGAGATGCGATGCGTTAAATGATCTGAAGCTACACAACAGTACAGTAGAGAGAGTTAGCATTTGTATCCACTCTTTCTAGCAGTGAATCCGCTGGGGATCTGATATAGCGGTTGACACTCAATGATTGCGTACTAATAACATATTTTAATTGGACGTGAAAAATGAAATGCACTAGAATTGAATTCTTTATCGGGTCGGTATCATTTAGGTACACAATACTAATTATTAATTATAAAGCATTACACGTATAGCCCATGTACTGTATGTGTGCGCCAATGCGTGCGCACAAATCATACGAGTAGGGCTAGTGAAGACTTGGTTGGCACTGGCAGTCGACATATGTTTTAATTAACTCTATCTATTATATGCCAGCATTAATCTCTATTCATGCCTGAAAGATGCCTGTGCCTCAGCTCAGGGCTTCATCTCTACAACTCAGACATGTTGTGCGAACAAACGTTTTTTCCTTACAATATCACAAAGATTTTAAAACTCATCTTTAGTTCCTATTCTTTACTCAATTTGTGTTAGACATAAGCGCATAGTTGATATGCACCGGTATTATCGTTCATATTAGTTATGCCCTTATGTTGTATACGTCTGAACACACAAAAAGTCATGTATTTCATGATCGGCTCTTACGATGAAAATGTAAAGAATTTTTAGAATACTTGAATAGACCACCCAATGAAGTCATGCCTTCTGGTCAGTCAGGCAACGGCTCCCCCACCCCTCCACTAAACTATTCATAATGTAATAGACATTGGTTTCAATGATGGCCAAGCTCAGTGGGTGCCTTAGGGGGTGCAGCCAAACGAGATGGGTTAAATTAGTTTTGAAATATAAGAACAAAATATTGTAATGAACTTTGATATACAGTGACTAAACTGTAGGTCAGTTTTGACTCAAGAAATTTCTTTTCATATCATTTTAGTAAATGATGAAAAATATTCTACTGTTCGGGATCTCAAACCTATGTGTGAGTAGTTTATTAAGCTTGGCTGTGCAACCATTGGCCAGGACTGATTTGCAGTTCGCACGAACATCAATAAAACCGAAAATACGTTTATTTTGTTCATAACTTTTGCCAACTTTTATATATTTTATAACTTTATTCGCTTCGGAGAAGAGAAGCAATTCTGCCTTTAATTCGTTCGTCTACTTCTTGTAGAGTACGGGTCAATCTATCAATAGTAGGAATATTACAAAAGCATTGATAGCATCGATAAATAAAAATATAAAACATTTTCTTTCTTTGAATAATACTTAACTAAAAAAAAGTATAGAAATAGAGGAATGAGTTTTGCGATCAGAAAATCAATATGAAGTGCAAATTGGCTGAAACGATACAAAAAAGTAATGATAAAGTGCTCTCAACAGTGGGGCTAAAGCAGAGACATTGAACAGAATAGAGGGAACAGAGATAGCAGTGAATCGCAGACAAGGATGTAGTAAACACTCATCGGTGCTGTCTGTGAGCCAGCATTTAATCAACAAATATAGGGATTGTAAAGAATAAGCCGAAGAATAAGCAGAAGAATAGCTAATGAATTATTAAGGAATAGGTCTTCTTGTGTGGCAACCGATTGTTTTTCTTAAGCTATGCTAAATGGCATTACTGACTGGCATTGTATGGCATTGTATGGCATTGTACAGCATTGTACGGCACTGTACGGCACTGACTGTGAGTACTGAGTAGTGAGCATATTATGATTGCACTGCATTAACATCGCTGCCAACTGACACCTGTCATCTAAATATTGAAAGGTCAGCAAAGGTCGACTCTTAACATATAAGACACAACGCTGTTATATTCTCTTACTATAATAGTTAGGTATTTAAGTATTAGTGAGCACTCGATTCGCTCATCCAAACAAACTCTCTTATATGGTCTGAAGCAACGAATCCAATACAGAGGACTCGATAGCAAAACAAAGTCGATTGGATTAAAATATGTTACAAAACAATACATATATTGAAAGGAAATATTAGGAATTGAAATGAGGAGTGAGAGCAGAGAAGGGGAGAGAGAAGTGGAGAGAAGTAAAGATGAATAAAGAGAATCGAAAAGAGGGGACAATATTGTGAATCATTCACAGCTGTTTCGTCGCTCTGTAGTGTACAGTATTAGGCATTAGGCCAGGCGTGAGAAGCATCGACTCTTAATGATAGGCAATGATCGTTACCTTTGTATTCATCAGAATATTACGCCCAATACTGTGCTGTGGAATGATATGAAACACTTTAGAGGTTAGCTCAGAATCACCTGCTTTTGCAACAAAACTCAAATCAATTTCTATTCAATCTCTTCGGACAGAATCAGCTTCGGTTCGGTTGCATAGCATTTGTTTATTATATACTCTATAGACTATTATAATAGAAAACAATCCCTTCTTTTGTCTTACAATATGTTGTTATTCAATATTTTAAGCGATTATATAATGATTTGTAAAAAGGGGTAAAATTTGAAGCTAAACAATGAATAGCTTTGGGTAACCAATGATTCTGAGATAATATAGTGAATTAAAGTTTCATGACTGGGACTGACTGTGAGCCAGGCTGACTGGGCCACCCATCGATTGCCTAATATGTGTTCGTCTGCACAGTTGTTATGTTATAATGCCTGTGCGCTCGCATTTCGGTTATTGACCAGAATTGTAGAATCGGATCGTATGTATGAAACGATGCAAAACCTGTGAATGACATTCTGACGCATCCACTCAATCGAAAGGGTGGAGCACTTGCACGGACTCACTATTCTTTGAGTAAGAGTTATATATTCTGGTAGTGTATATCAGATTATTTTAAATCTCTTTATTTGATTTGATTTAAAAAACATACCAATAATAAAGAATTTGTTTAAATAAAATGCATTCACTGTTTGAGAGTATGCAATGAGAGGGCTATTAAATGTTGTTTAAACATTGAAACTTGAATTCTGATATATCCAGCAATAATACTGTATACCTGAACAGGCATATGATTGCCAGTATTGGGAGGTCTTTCAGGTTTGCCATTAGAAAGACTTGGAGTAGAATAATATCATAGCGTATCTAATGGCTCATCAATATAGCAATTGATGTGAAAAATAGTTAAACAATTAAATTGCTTCAAATCAAACAACACTTTCTATTATTCAAAAAAAGATCATCGCTTTTGTGTATCCGTACAAAAGTAGCCATTTTTGCAGTCATTCAGACCAAATGCTTTGAATTTATTTTTATTTTTCTGATCATGAAAAGAATTTAATGCATGGAAATGATGGTCGACCACCCCTGACGTGCATTGGATGCATTTAATATAGCCCTGGGCTACACAAATCAGATTGTTCAGTGCAAACGTGGTATTGGAAAAGCGATTCACTTCTGACTTACGTAAGTTTAGGGGCACTTATAATATACTCTTAGAAATTAATAACACTTATACTCTATTTGGCAATCGGCCCAAAACCCATCTTTTGATGCCTTCATTATTGCGCACAGAATAGAGTCAAATGACTAAAAAATATTATAATTTTCTTCTTTAAAATCGACGTAAAAAACAAACCAAATGACAAAAACTGGTAATGAAATGCCATTTCAGTTTCATTCCGCAGTAGTGAACAAAAATTATCTTTTAGTCGAAGTCTCTCTCCCTCTGTATGTTTGGCGACACAAACACAGGATTTGCCCAAAAGCTAATCACATCAATATTTGTGTATTATATAAAAAGCCAATTATAATGTATTTTCACCGCTCTCTCAACCTCTCACACGGGAAACATGAGCTAAGAATTCGTTTTTTTAGTTCAATATTATACTCCGTATAGTATTTTGAATGTAATATTGTTTCTATATTGACAGGTGTTTCGATCTTTTCGGCTTAATTTCAAATTCGAGCCCAAGTTTTCAATGTTTAGAAATATATTTTTCTTAAACTTTATTTGATTTTCTCTTTTGAAGTACACTTAAAGGAAATGGTTGTACAACACAATTATGTACTCTATCCTATCATTCAACTAAAATCTTCAATACATCAAAACATTGCTTCAATTTAACAAAACTAACCCATCTTATAAAGAACAGTCATTTATAGAATCCGGGCTATAATCTGGGAAAACTCAAATTTTTTATGCCTTGAAATAAAAGTTGTCTGGATATCAAAATACAAAACTTACTCTTAATTAGTATTACCTGGGTTTTTGAAGTTTGCACATACCTAGCTACTGTAATACAACTATAATTATTTTTTTATCACCAAAATTAAGGCTTTTGACCCAATTATTAGTATTTTAGTTCTCCTGAGGTTTTCCTAAATAGTCTTCATTTAGGGAATGAGTCATTAGTAATGACGGATCTATTAGATGCCAATTATCATTAGCAGCAGAATTGAACAAATGTTTTATAACAACTATAAACTATTTGAATAGAAATTTTATAAAAAGAAAAATTATCAACAAATTACGAAACATTAATTGGATTTTTGCTTATATATACAGCTATTGACAAAATAATGTTATACTGTATTTGAATTTACTCTTACGAGTGCTTCAGAAATATAGTTTTTATTTTGTTGAACCTTATTAACCTTCAAAGTTAACCTTCAATTATATAGCTTAACATCTTTTCAATAATATATTTTTACCTTGTAACAAATTTGTACTTATGGATAATAAGCAGAGGATACATTTCTTTAGTAACTTGCTGCCCCTGGTGAACATTATTCACATTTAGACCCATGAGCTATGTATATGTAAAGTACACTCTATAACACTGAACCCAATATGACACCACTAATAATGTTGCTGGATAAGAATCGCGATTCTTACGTCAAATTACACTGATAATAAGGGATCCAATTTTGAACAGCTTTTAATCAAAAATATACCTGGTAAAATTAAAAGCATAATAAATTATCGGAAACTTATTTATTGTAAAAAATGAATTATAAACCGAGAAGTAAACCAAACCCGAAAAGATTTTGCATAGGGGCATTTCACCCCTGATAGAAAACGCAAGGGTTTCAAACAAATTCTACTTATACTGCAAATATATTTTGAAAATCATAATAAATGTATGTTTGCATAAAAGGATTACATAATGATTACTAACCCAGTCAATGTGAAGAGAAGATCTTTTCCCATCATCGAATACACTAATTAAAATGGTTGGCCCAAAGCTTATTTTTAAACAAGGTTGAACATCATTCCACTTTCTCTAGAAATCCTAAAATTAAAAAGGGGTGGTGGGTGAGGGGTACACAATACCGAATTTATAATATCCGTTTCTAAAGAAAGTGGATATAAAAATGCGTGCATAGGTGCTAAACAAGAATTGATCAAAATGTGCCTACTGAGCGCTGAATACTGTACACTAGTCCTGGGAGCTAATTATGTCAATCATTGTATTTACAATCCATGTGTATAAACATATTGAATATACTGTACAGTATCTGCGGTCG
>JAQIWA010002682.1:0-12591 GCA_034693305.1 Eueremaeus valkanovi | reverse complement strand
TTGCCTTTTATTATACAAACAATCGAAAGGGAAGTGCAATCGGAATCTTATTTCACTAAAACATTGCCAAAAACTCAGCTTAACTTTAAATAGGTCTAAAATATTTTCATTTCATATAAAACTTATGTTCAAATCAGTTGAATAATTTCTATCGAGTGATCAGTGAAATAGTTTTCAATAAAATTTTATTTCGACTTTCAGTCAATCAATCCGTAATTGCTTTGCAATCAATGAACGAAACAATTGTTTTGATTATAATTTGTATTAAATATTATTCATTTCTCAGCTATGGATGACTCGAATCAAAGTCTGTCCATAACTATATCAGACAGAGCTATGTTTCCACCCAATGGTCAGAACCTACATCTTCTGACGTCACTGCACATCAATTTAGACGACGAAGACATAGATATGACTCAAATCACACTTTTCGGGCTTAATATTGCTGACAATACAAACCAATACTAACCTATCGAACAGACAATTGTCTGAATTGATTGAAGCGCTTCAGCACTTGAATGCTATGATTGTATTCAGGCTATGGGTTGGCAATCAATTGCTTTCTATTACTTCTGATATGATTTCAAAGTTCTTCCAAAACTGTCCGAATTCGGTCTTCTTTGAGATCAATGCCAACATTCAGTACATAAAGGAAATGGAGGTCATTCCGCACATGAATCGCATGCAACACATTAGAGCTTTGAAACTATATAATAGACTTCATTATAACGAAGAGTATTCGGAAATATTTTTGATCTGGACTATCAATGTGTTGCCATCGCTTCGGGAACTGCACCTCAAAGGCTATGATTGCGTAACGAATCGGACGATCGAAGCCTTCATCGCAAAGGCAGTGACTGTTCCGGAAGAGAGCTTTCGGTTAGGAATTGACGGGAAGTTCAGAGAAAAAGTTTCCGTTCCGACAGTATTGCAGACAAATACTCGAATATTTTTTATTTGAATTAATTTTCTATTTAATTTGATAATAATCTTGATCAAATATAATTAGAAGAGAATTTAGTCAATTATAACTATGGTATTAACATTGGGTTATCTGTACTAACAATGATTAACAGTATTAATATTTTTTATAATTTTGAAATTATTTTTACTTATAATAAAACTTTTTGATTATAAGAATTATATTTTTTGATTACTTTTTGTTAATTATCATAAGAAATAATTGTTTTTTCGTGTTTTAAATGAAATGATCAAAAATTGATTAATTTCTTTAATAATTGCTTTCATTTTATTTGTGTTTGAATTCAAATCAATTGATAAATAAATGCTTTAATTACTGAAGAAATCAATAATTAAACCAAAAAATATTGAAAAATAATACGAATTATAAGAACACTTTTGTCATTAAAAGTATAAAAAATTAATTTGATTTTTTGATATTTTATTTAATTCAATATTTTTGTTACAAAGGAATTATTTATTAAAACAAATATTTGTTTTGGTAATGTATGTAGTTTTATGATTGCGGCTTAAATACTCAATTTTGTAGCACATTTTGCTCCCTATACTAAGCCCAAGACATCACAAGTAGTTTTGTTAGTTTTTAATCATTGCTAGTTATATCCAACAGATCGTAATTTAATGAGAGCACAGCTGAAGACAAATGATTTCTATATTTATTCATTGCTGAGACATAACTCCATTCATTACTGTTCGGGTCATATCTCTCGACTGAATTCAAATGACTTTTTCCATCCCATCCTCCGATCGCAAACAACTTATCCTCACATTCGACGAGATATAATCCAGTTCTATAACATTCATTGAATACTCGAATGAATAAAAAATTCATAAATTTATATCAATTAACAAACCGTTTGTTTTGTAAGCACTCAATCGTTTGCCACGAATTGCTCTTCGGATCAAATCGTTCGCAACTATACTTAGTTTCTGACCTGTTATTTCCGCCCACAGAGTATAGGAGATCATTGAGTACTGTGGCTCCAAAACTGCTCCGACACTCTACCATAGCAGGCATTGAATGCCATTTCCCCTCCTATTCATGCAATGCATTAATGCTTCGATTTTTATTTGCATTCATTCATGTCTTACGCGCGGATCCATTCGTTGCATAGAAGATAATGCATTCAACCCGTCATGACCTCCGACTGAAGGATAGTATGAATTATATGGAAATTATTTTAGTTTTATTTAAACGAACCGACGAATAGACAGCCATTGAATGCACACAAACGACAATTGCTTTTCTTCTCATTCATTGTCTGCATTGAAGTCCATTCGTCTACTAATGGATCGTAACGTTCGACAGAATTCAGATAAAAATTTTCTAAAATGTGAAAAATATTTGAATTATTTGAAAACAATATTCTATTTCACAAACCACAACCACCCGCAGCATATATTATGTCATTGAGCGCGGCCACAAATAACCCCCATCTATTTTCTTTCATTGGCTTTATGAATGTACACTTATTGGTTGAAGGGTTGAAAACCTCAGCCGACGATAGTGTTTCTTCACCATGCAACCCACCAAATGTGTAGATGATTTGGTTCAGTGCAAGCGCACACGAAATATATCTCGGTTGCAAAGTTTTTGCATAATACGACCACATATCTGATTTGGGATTATAATATTCGTTCGATTGATCTGCTACTCCTCCGATCGCAAAGATATATTGGTTTATACCCTCAGCCCTTGTCTTTCTCATAAAAGTTCTTCTATTTCTGGAAGAACTTACTTTTAAACTTTGATAAGTCGTTCTCAAAGTGTTGGAGCTCGCACAATTAACTTTTGTGTGAAACAATTGCTCTGCCTTTAAATATTTCAATGGTTGCCGTCTTTTTGTCATCAGGAATTGAGTGCAGGCGTACAATAAAGATGAGACCTGTAATCGTTTGGCCGCCAATAGCACTGACTGCACGTTCTCTCGTGTTAGGCATAACTGTCCCGAATAGGCGTAATCGACAATAAGAACGAGTGATTCCCTGTCTATGTCTGCAATAGTTATCTCTCTTTTGTTTTCTCCACTCATTTCACCTGAAATTAGATAACAATTGAATTAATGAATGAATTGTTTGATTCTCTAAAACAATATTCACTTACTATTGAAGATCTGTTTGAAGTGATCGCTGACTGCGGCCAACACAACCCTATGGGCTCTCACGGGAGCTATAGTTGGCTCAGAAACTGATAACTTCTTAACTTTTTTATTTAAAGCCGTTTGAGTTGAGACCACTTCCAGACTTATATCACAGAAAGCATTGCTTTTTCTCATTGAATCCATTGCTTGAAATGCAGAACAAAAATGGTTTGAATTAACGAATAATTCTTGTGATAACTGTTCACAAGAAGCCATTTATTACTGTATATTATAAATAGTATATTTTGAAACAAAAAATATTACTTTCAATTTATTTATGAGAATAGTGAGGTTATCCTGGTTAAATTACACAAGAGCTCGGGAATAGTTAAAAAACTAAAATTATTTTGCTTTAAATATCTTTCAAAATAAAATATTTTCTCTTAAATAATATTTTTATTAAAATATAAGTTATTAACAAATAATTGAATTTAAGATATGAAAGGATTTTATTGAGAATGTCATCAAATAATCTGTGATTTCTATGGGAATTATCACTCGTATGCACAAAGTTTAATGTCAAGTTAAGACTCGGATAAGTTGCATAAGAATTCAATAATAAGTAATGCATTAATTCTAATCTGTTGTACATAATTGTAGACAAGAATTAATGTTAGACTTCTTTTACTACTTCTTGTGCTACTAATCGGCAAATAATATAACTGTTTAGTCATTAAAAGAATTTTATTTTATTCTAATTTTTAATAAATAAAAACATTTTATTATTTTTGAAGATTATTTAAATATTTTTTTGTTATCAAAGCATTATTTTTTAAAACAAATATTAGTTTAAATACTAAATGAAAGTTTTATGTATCATTATGATTAGGGTATTAGAACCTGGGTTAAAAAGATGGATACTGAAGCCTATGACTCGTACTTATACTCATATCGGGTCTAAAAATATATTTATTTCATTCAAACTGTTCTTATCGTTCATTAGCTCTGTTTCAAAGATTTCTAATATTTCGCTAAACTCTCGACGTATTGAAGAGAAAGTTAAACAAAAATATTTTAAGTTTTAATGATGCGCAAGGGTGGAAGTTAAAATAGTATAGGGCAATGAGTCCACTTTTGTTAAAGGTGTTGATTTGAATTTAGCTTGAAATGTAAAGTTGTTTTTATAATGAAGAATATTCTTGTGTAGAATCTATTAAAAATTTATTGTATTCGGAGTAAAAATAAAATTGAATTCTTTTAAATCGCGAATTGTTTTCAATTATTTTGGCTCAAGAGAAGTGTTGCTACATGACCCGGCTTGCAATATTGTAACCAATGCAGTTTTTGTGCAGTATGCAATTCGAAAAAGGCGACCCAACGTTAATAGCACTGTATGCACATCAATGGCTGCCATACCTAATCGATGGGCGAATAATGATCTCAAGTCATAAATGAAGACAATTATAACGAACGAAGAAATCGATATTTAATATAATTAATGACTACTTAATTATATCATTAAATTCGAGTTTAATTTTGTTTTGAAGAGAATAAGCAATTAATGAATTGATTTTTAAAAACATATTTTATCTGAAAGTTTGAAAATATAGACAATTAGACAGACAATGGACTAAGAAATCGATATTAAATATAACGAATGAATGCTTTTCTTTCAAAACTTGAGATCAATTTTGGTTTTCGAAGAGAATAAGCGATCAATGAATGAATGAATTTATTTCAGAAATATTTTTATTATAATATTCTATATAACGCACTCAACTCATAGTAAGAGTACTATTGTATATGACTAGTGAATGAAATATAAACAATTGTATCCAGAGTACGATTATCCATATAATTTTTACCGGAATTATATTGCGGGACAAATACAAGTCGAGTAAAATAATGCCGAGATTTCTACGAGTTTTGAAATCACATTTGAATAATAAGAAAAATCATATTATATTCAAAGTTAAAGACAAATACAATAACTTCGTTAACAATAATAATGACATTAGTATTGCAATCGAAAGAGTCGAGAGTTTTGTGGAAAACAAATTGTTTCTCATCTCAAGAAATAGTGACGAATATGTGTCGGACTATAGAAGTAAAGCCAGAATTATATGGATTTTCATTATATATTTGATGAATATTTTGTTGTTTTCAAGAATAACACTATTATTGCTGTTCAACAATGATTTCATAAACACAGTTATGTCAGATGTTACAGGTGCACTTGGTAACCGGGTCATCTCATGCATATTATTTGGCTCCGCAAGTCTGACTTTATTACTCATGTACTCCACTCTATACTATCAAGATTTGACACAAACACTGCATTTCATTCGAATCATATATTTGTGGAAAAGACATGAAATTAAATATCCATTGAATTATAGGAATAACAGAAAACTGACGCTAAGAATGACATTCTATACGAAGTATATAATGAAACCATTATTTTATTCTTTTTCTGTGTTTATGTTTCTCATCTATTTAGCGCTGAATTACGCCACTTATCTACTGAAGGGTTCAGGGCATTTAACAATATTTACCTTGTTTTGGCTTGCACCTTATTTAGCTGTAGCTTGGTGGACCTCACTCATAATTGTAGCCGGTTGCTTTCTATTTTACTCATCGATGGTCTACATAACAATGAAATTCAATGAAATCAATGATAAGATTATAATAAGTCTAAAGAAATCCAATTCAAGACTATTGATGGCATCGATTGCTGAACACAATTACGTCGAAAGACTGACCAAAGACTGCAATCATTTATTTAAATTTGTTTTGTTTATAATATATTTCATTTTAACCATTGGCGCAGAATTGGCTATATATGCCCTCTTCAATAAGGGAACGACACTTTTAGGACGTATAGCAATTATAACAATATTTGTATTACTTTTCAATGTTCTGATTTATATTGGAATTTTAATTATCCGGGTCAGCATTGGTTCCTACAAGTCATATTCAATAATGTATTCATATGTGAATCGAAACAGAGTTTCATTAATACATAGATTGAAAATAATGGCATTCATCGAGAAACTGAGCGGACCTACAATTGGTTTCTATATTTTGGATTTGTTTCCTCTGAATAGTCTTGAGTTCTCTCAATACATATCTTTTGCAATACTTAATTACCTGCTTATTATAGACTTGTTCAAATGAATAAAACATGTTTATTGTATCAAAAATCAAAATTAAATTACATATACATTACTCTCAAAAATATGTGCCTTATTTGTATGCAAATTCAAAAGTATACAATTTAAAAGTTAATTTTCTTGTTCAAACTATACATGGTCATTATATCTTAGATTTAGCAGTGATTTATTCTTGGTACAATTCAATTCTAGAAAATTTAATTTTGTTAAGAAAAAATAATGTATTGTTTGAGTGCTTGACTTGTAGAGTAAACATGGATTTTATTCTTCGGCTGTACTTCAAAAATAGCGATATTTCTAGAAAATATCGTAATTCCTTCTTGGCCTATCTCTGACCTAACTATGACTCACTTTACGTTTGCTTGGTGGTAAATAAATTCAAATATTTGTATATCATAATAAGCATGCTGCTTTGAAATATTTATATTGAAGTTGTTATCATTGCTAATCATGAATTGTGCTTAAAGTATATGCACATCAAGGGCTGCAATACATAATCGATTGGTGAAAAATAATATCAAAAGTTAGGAATAATGACTGTTATTTTGAACAAAGAAATCGATATTAAATATAATGAATGAATGCTTTCATTAGAACTTGAGATGAGTTTCGCTTTGAAGAGAATAAGCGATCAATGAATTGATTTTAAAAATATATTTATTTTTAAGTTTTTTATTATGAACTGAATTCACAGTAAGTTTATTGCGTATCATAAGTGTTAGCAATAAATAAAAATTGTATCCAGTACGATTATAGCTATATTACCTTGTGTGATTATCAAAATAATTATATTGCGGGACAATTACAAGCCGAGGAAAAAATGCCGAGTTTTATAAGAGTTTTGAAAATTTATTTGATTAATAAGAAAAATCATATTATATTCAAAATCAAAGACAAATACAATGACTTCGTTAACAATAATAATGACATTACAGTTGCGATAGAAAAAGCCGAAAGATTTTTCGAAAATAAATTGTTTCTCATCTCAAGAAATTGTGACGAATATGTGTCGGACTATAGAAGTAAAGCCAGAATTATATGGATTTTCATTATATATTTGGCGAATATATTGGTGTTTTCGAGAGTAATATTATTATTGCTATTCAACAACCAATTCATAAACACAATTATGTCTGATGTTTCAATTGCACTTGGTAACCGGGTCGTTTTAGAATCAAGGTTGCACCTTGAGGTATGGCAAGCCTATATACATTCCAAATTTCTATTTTAATGTTAACTTTTTATTTCGAATAGTTTTCAAGATATCCATTACTATAACCAAGATTCTAAATAAAAATAATAATTTTAAGGACAATAAGAGCGTGTATTTTATAAATGAAAGTGCGTTTAAATAATGAATCTGTACTCAAGTGTATAATTATTTTGGTAATGAAATACTTGTTATGATTACAGCTTTCAATGTCATTCATATAAACATATTTGAATTGTTTTTTAATTGAGTCTATTAAATAAAATGAAAATATTAATCTATCCAGGGGGTAATTTTCGTTTTAAAAAATTACATTTTATTTTTAAACCTTTCTTCAATTATATTCAGGGAATTTTTTCAAATTGACTTTTCAAATGAATGGCTCTAATGTTAATATTATTAATAGTCTCTGAAATAACAGTAAAAACTAAAAGCATTTCAAATAAAAATAATGATTCGAATGAACTCATGAAATAAAATTGAGATTTGATTGATGCCATCAAAGTTCAAATATTTTTTAGCCAGTATACTTCATCAGAATATTCAAACAAAGTGATCTGATCCAGCATGTGATAGTGAGTTATGACTATATATTGGCTTTCTTTCGATTGGTTATCGAGTGAATGCAATGCTATACTCAAAATAACTGTTCACACATTCACTCAAACAATTCACTTGACATTCATTGTTAATACAATAGAAATTATTATTCAAACAGCATATGTCGATCGAAATTATTATTCAGACAACGTTTTTGAATTGTTTGGAAGAAAATATTTTAAACTATATTAAAGTAATTTTCTTAGTATTAAATTTTTTATTCAACTTTAAAAAACAATTAATGTACTTGGTAGATTGCCAGTTCTAAACGTTTAAAATGCCATGGGCTAATATTATAACAAACCTTGAAAGTTTACTTTGAATTTTCTGTTGTTTAATGGCTTCATTTCAATGTCAATTTTTTTCATCAAGACTAGTTATCTAAAGTGTCTGCCAATACTTGTGCGTAGAATTATTTTTACTTGAAATAGCATTGCTTTCTGTTATAATTTCATTGCTATTCAGAGTCAGTTAAGTATGTATTTCAACAAAAATACTTCCATTTATTTTGTGTAATAATTATTGTGTATTTCCAGTGAAAATATTATACAGTTTTGTAAATATAATAATTTAAAAATATATTGAAACTGTAAATATATTTTTTTCAAATTCTAAGTTTTATTTTATTTTCTTACACAGGTAATATTTAAAAATTATATTGTTTAAAAAAATTCATATTCTTTCTTGTATCTCAATTATTTTCAGATCATATTCTGCTCGAGCTCAATAATAAGCTGAATAAATATCAAGACAATTTATTGCCATGACTGAGAATATGTCTGAGAGTATAGAAATGAAGGATAAAAATGCAAAACAATCGCTGAGAAGAAGATATGGATTAATGTCTGCGAAGAGCAAAAAGAAACTCATTTTCAGACTTATTATAACATTTGTCTGTGTTTTTGGACTAACGTTTCAAACGGTATATCTGTTCATACAGTATATGAGAGGACAGACTGTCGTTAACATGAGTTTCGAAACAACAGAGTATAATACGATTCCGTCGATTACTATATGTTATCCGCAGATACTATCGATGGAAAGGGTGGCTGAAAAGTACGAACATTTGAAACCGAATTACGAGAACTACAAAAATATTGTGAAGAATATGACTGAAAATGGTTATCAAAATAAGACATTAATTACGTATTTGAATGAAATCTATTACAAATTTACTTCTTATGCCGAGAGACTTGACCTCAGTTTACAAGAGTTCTTAGATTTGAGTCTTGATTTTAAACTACCGAATAATTATACATTTAAACAATCAAGTCCGGGTGACGAGGGTAGAGTTCGTTATCCGATTGACATTGCAGTTATAGGATTCACACGCAACAGAAATCGATCAAGGGTTTATATAAAACTCTGGGACTCCACACCAATCGGGTCGATCGCTGTCGCTCGTGATCTAAGAGGAAAATGTTTTACATTCTTTAATAATTTAAATGAAACCTGGAGAAATCTTCAAATTGACCTGAAGAAAATTGAGATTACAATGTACCACAATGAGAACTGGTACCCATTTTTTGATGAATTGTTAGAATTACCAAGCAGTATTTTATTTACTATGCATTCATCCAATACTATACCCATGCATATGGATTTGAAAAGCTTCATGATCTTAAAGAGCAAGCAACAATACTTTCTAACATACAACTCATGGAAAACTATTCTTTTGCCTAATTATAACACGGGTTGTCGTAACTATAGTATGTATGACAAACATGACTATAGACTGCGATCCGATTGTGTCACTGACTGTATATATAAAGCTTTGAACGCCAAGTGTTCGCAATGTTATAACTGTACGGATTGTATACGGATTGATGTTTCAGATATTATTTTGAAGCAAGATTCAATCAAAATGAAAAATGGTCAAACTAAAATGTGCCCACGATATGATTACCATGATTGGATAAATTACAATCAATATTTCTGTATGGCTTATAATTTCGATAATATCAACAGTGAATGTCAATTGGATTGTTTAAGCGATTGTGTGAACACTTATTATGATTATAGCAATGTATTCACTAAAAAAATTGGAGAGGGGTGGCAGGCAAGCCATATCATAGAAATAACTCACAATCACCTGCCGGATCAGATTACTAAACATATGCCCAAAATAGATTTCAGCCAATTTATGGGCACTTTTGGCGGAATGTTGGGTATTTGGTTAGGACTGTCAACACTGGCTATTATTAATTTTGTGCTCAAATTTATTTGAAAATTTTAATGACTATACCTTGCTGCTTGAATATAAACAAGGAATAATATGCTTTCAAATAAAATTTATCATAGTTTAGAAATTAAATGTGTACTGTACAAATTAGCAATAACATCAAGGTGGATTACAGAAATGGCATGAAAAATTTTTCATCAAGATAATTTTATAAATAAAATATACTGTCTGCTTTAATTAAAATGTAAGCTATAGTACACCTCAACAGTTGCACTCTAGAATTGGGCGCTCGATATATACTTTAAAATCCATATATATTTTGAGCGCGCAATTCAAGAGTACAACTGCTGAGATGTCAAATACTGTACGTTATTAATAAAATTTATAGTAATTCATATAAAAGGGATTTTTCAATATTTAATTTTTATAATAATATTTTTAATTGAATTTAATATGTATTTATATGAAATAAAATATAATAATTATATGAAAAAAAAATATTTTTTTAATCCACTTTCCAAATGAGTCGCTCTTTTTCTATAATGTTATTATTAATATTTGATACCAGGACTTTGATGAATCACCTTGCATAACTTATTTTGTTTGTAAGTTAAAAAATTTCTTTTAATATTTTAAGTTTTAAATATTTTTTGTTATAAAAAATTTAATTATTTTAATGATACAATTAATGTACTTGGTAGTATTCCAAGTGCTGAACGCTTAAGATTCAGGGAATTTTGATAATTAACCTTGAAAGTTTATTTTCTAATTATCTTTATTTTGAATGTTTTCTGTTCAATGGCATCAATTCAATGTCATTTTTTTTAACCAGGTACAATTATCTATAGTGACTACCAATCTTTCTGCGTATAAATATTTCCAATAGAAATAGCATTACTTTCTGTCATTATTTCATTCTTTTTTCAGAGTCAGTTAAATATGTGTTTAAACAAATTTATTTTCATTTATTTTGTGTAATAATTATTGTGTATTTCCAGTGAATATATTATACACTTTTGAAAGTTTAATATTTTTTGTTTTACCAAAAATATTATATTTTTCACTAATTAGAAATTTGATAAAATTTTTTGTGTAAATATTTTTTAATTGTCACAATACTTAAAACACAGGTAACACAGGTAATATTTAAAAATCACATATTTGCTTAAAAATAATTTATTATATTATTTTTTTAATTGTATCTGGATTCTTTTCGAATTATAGCCTGTTCCAGCATAATTATATGACAATTGAATAAATAATAAAAACTTATTTTAAATTATTCCTGTAATGAATGTGAATATGTCTGAGAGTATAGAAATGAAGGATAAAAATGCAAAACAATCGCTGAGAAGAAGATATGGATTAATGTCTGCGAAGAGCAAAAAGAAACTCATTTTCAGACTTATTATAACATTTGTCTGTGTTTTTGGACTAACGTTTCAAACGGTATATCTGTTCATACAGTATATGTCCGGACAGACTGTCGTTAACATGAGTTTCGAAACAATAAAGTATAATAAGATTCCGTCGATTACTATATGTTATCCGCAGATTATATCGATGGAAAGGGTGGCCGAAAAGTATGAACATTTGAAACCGGATTACGAGAACTACAAAAATATAGTGAAGAATATGACTGAAAATGATTTCCAAAATAAGACATTAACTGATAATTTGCGTGAAATCTATCATTAATTTTATGCTTAAATTTATTTGAAAACTTTATTAATTGCACTTGCTGTTCATCAATGTAACTATTTCTTCAATGTTTTTCATTATTTTTGAATTTAGCTAAATGTAGTTCTTTAATAAGTATGCTCAAGATCAGCCGAGACAGGATGGTTAAGGGTGCGGTAAAAATGTATATTTTTTAAGGGCAACTTTGGAAGGGACAGGTAGGATTTCTGTCTCAAACATAGTTTGATATTTTGTTTATACTTCTTCTTTCATCATTCAACCCGTTGAGCTTAAATGTGAGATGCATTTTTGCCCAGCTCGAATTTGACTAAACATGCACATATTTTTATCTCTATTCAGAGATCTATAAAAATTTTTTTATATATTTTCACATTATATTTGATCTTATGTTGTCATCAATTAAATATCAATTTAATTTTACGCTTTCATTCAAATAATTATTTTTATTTTGAAATGCTTTTAGTATTGACTGTAATTTCATTGCTATTTTAGAGACTATTAATAATAATATTAACATTAGAACAACTCTTTCAAAAAGTTAATTAAAAAAAATTCCCTGAATAGAATTGCAGAAATGTATAATGATAGTCTTTGAGCAAAAATTGCCCATGGCTAGATTAATATTTTTATTTCACTTATTAAACTCAATTAAGAAAATAAATC
>JAQIWA010002681.1:0-12593 GCA_034693305.1 Eueremaeus valkanovi | reverse complement strand
TTGGCCTACCGGGTCAAGGGCTCGAACTCCAGCTCTCCAGCTCAGAGTCAAGCACTCTAACCAGTGAGCTATTGCGGAACTATTAATTACTGCAAATATTAACAATTTATTATTTAGTACTAATGAGCCTTGGAGCAAATTATTTTTCTGATTCAAACTAATCACACGGAATGGAAGCTTACATTCAGCAAAAGTACCTACTCATTTTATTATTTCATCATGGCCACTCAGAATAATTTAGGAAAGCTTACATCAGTTATAACTTTCAGAACAGATCTGCAAAGGTCTAAAACTTATCTGGCTCATCATTAGAAGAAAAAGAAAACAAAATCTATCTTAAATTTGACAATAAATATCTCAGAGGTTGGGCTCTTGAAGCAAAAAAGTTATACCGCAACAAGGTCAATACTTGAAATAAAATTAACTAACCCAAACAGATTTATATAAATTTTTGCCTTGTAAGATTTTTAAAATTTCTCCAACATGAACAATAAAATAACTATGGAAAAATAAATTGATCTTGTAAATATTCGAAAATAACAAAGAATATCACTCCCCATTAATTTTATGTTGAAATTATTGGGAGATTTATACAGAGAATAACTATTTATTTACTGTTTGTTAGGTCGGTTGAATTTAAGTGATTTACAATTAAGCTAGCACTTGGTTAAATTTATTATTTATAATTTACGAAAATTTAATCCAGTTTTATTCAACTTACAAGATTAGTTTATTACAATGATCAGAAAAATGTATCAAGGTGAAAATACAGCTATTTATTTAAATAAATAGTTAAATTGTATTAATTGCGCCTAAATCTTAAGCATTGAATCGCATTCGCAAACAATTGATTGCATATTAAATATAATAATGAAAACACAATTCAAATGTTGGAAAACGTGATGACATGCTAGAGGTATATGAAATGTAAATGATAATCATGATATATTTATCCCGGGATGATGTTCTCATGAAAATGTGGCTCAAGAATAATTTCAATTCCGATTGCTTCCATGGTTGACTCTTGTTAGGACCTGTTGAGTTTTTACCTGCAATCAATATGAAATGTCTCATAAATTCAATGATTTACACAGTGTTTATAGAAAATATAACTCACTTCTAAAATTACATAACGATTCAAATGTTGCCCGGAATCAAATAATTTGTATGCAATCCTTCGATATTATTTGAATCCGGGCAATATTTGAAACGTTATGTAATTTCAGAAGTGAGTAATATTTTCTATAACACTGTGTAAATCATTGAATTTATGAGGCATTTCATATTGATTGCAGTAAAAACTAAACATCCATAACAAGAGTCAATCCTGTGGCAACCGGAATCGAAAATATTCCTGAGTCACATTTTCATGAGAACATCATCCAGGGATAAATATATCATGATTATCATATACCACTATAATCGCGTTTTCAAACATTTGAATTGAGTTTTCATTATTATATTTAACTCGTAATATGCAATCAATTGTTTGCGAATGCCATTCAATGCTAAATATTTTTCACGAAATTAATACAATTTAACTATTAATTCAAATGAATTGCTGTATTTCCACCTTGATACATATTCAAGATCATTGTAATAAACTAATCTTGTAACTTAAATAAAACTGGATTAAATTTCGGTAAATTCTAAATAATAAAAACCAGGTGCTAGCTTGAATGCATATCACTAAAAATTCATCCAAACTTATAAACAGTAAATAAATAGTTATTGTCTGTAATAATGGCCTAATAATTTCAACAAAAAATTATGGCCACGATTTCCACAATGATTTTCAATTATTTACAAGATGAATTCATTTTTCTATTGTCAATTTATTGTTCAATTTGGGAAAGTTTCAAAAATTTTACCAGGTATACAGTTTTAATCAATTTTGGTTATTAAATAACATTTCAAGAATTGACCGAGGAACTTCTATGTTTCTAGAGCCGATCTTCTGAGATATTTTATGTCAAAAGTAAGACAAATTTTACACTAGGTAAAATTATGATCCGCGATTAGACAGTGAGGGCGGAATCATAATGAATCGCATTCGCAAACAATTGATTGCATATTAAATATAGTAATGAAAACACAATTCAAATGTTGGAAAACGCGATGAAATGTCTTAATTGTGATTAAAAATATCACCACAAAAGTGCTGAGAAGTATCTAAAGAAAGATTTTGGTTTCTTTTTCTTCCAATGATGAGCTAGATACGTTTCAGTGCATATATTTTACATTAGAATTATACAGATCTGTTCTGAAAGTTATAACTAATGTAAGCTTTTCTAAATTATCCTGTCATCATGATGGTATAATAAAATGAGTAGGTGCGTTTGCTGAATGTAAGTTTTCATTCCCTATAATTTATTATTATTTGTTTGTATCAGAAAATGAATTTACTACAAGGTTCATTAGACCATTTATAATTAATAGATAATATTGCCACTAATTAATAGTAAAGATTTTTACTTGTTTACAGTTTGAATTTTGGATAATTGAGGATGTTTTTGTCAGAAAACGGTTCAAACAAGCACGCACTTTATTAAAAGCGAGTATACATCGATATGTTCAAGCTGTAATATATTTACAATTCTTAGTAGGGATTTATCACAAAATATCGAAAATATATATTGGCACAAACAGAAGAACAAAGTTATATTCATTATTTGTGACATCATTTTTTATGAATATACTTGATTATTTTGAAAAATATTGTACTTCATTCCACAATAAATTCATATTTTATAAAAGAAATTTCAATATATTTAATGATTGTTGTCATTGTATGCTTTGTACATAGTGTTCAGCATGTTATGAATAATTATTGACTCAAGGTTATATTTCATTGTTAATAGGATAGGCCAAGAACAAAAGCATATGAGTTGAAGCATCCAGAATAAACTGTAAGAAAAGAGAATTAAATTGAAAATACATAGTATTTGAATGAAATCAAATTAATTGAACTAGGCGAACAATACTCTTTTTGAATTACAATATCAAAATAATCAAGGAAACAATTAATAAATATGTTTTTGGCACTGGACTGAAGCGCCTTTTTTGAATGTAATGGACAATAATGTAAACTATATTATAAGCAAGTTTAATTATAAGTAATTATTATTTTAGAATATTTGAAACTAAAATCTCTTTTGAATATTTGAATGATAATAGGGTAATATCACGAAATGCACCCATCAGGCTAGTTATTATTACCCAGACGATCTTGTGGTACCTATGAAGAAAAATTAACTTCCTGCAATAAGTATCTATTTTTTATTTTTATAAATAATTACTGACTTCTACGACAGTCCAAAAGTTATACATTAAATTAGCTGACATATCAATACAATATATTCTACCTTAATTACAGTTTTTATAATCACAATTTAATAGATTTTTTTTCAATTTTTTCAAATAATTTCTTTTAAATATATACTGTAATTGTATAAAAAAAATTGAAAAATATATCATCAATCTAATAAATAATCTAATAGATGAAAATTAATATCAAGAGATAAATAGTGAACATTGAATCGCATTCGCAAATAATTTATTGAATTCAAGGCGCTGGATATGAACAGAGCAACAAATTATAATCTGTTATGATAAATGTGTTTTCATTATTTTTGTTTTAGGATTTAATGTATAATAGATTGAATCCAGGTTGTTTTAAAAAATATTTAAATTATTTTCAATGAATTACGTTGGTAAGATTACCCAGATTAACGTTTTCAATGACACATAAATATAACATTTTTTAACAAGGAGTATATTGCATGTCTAGAAACTGTTTACAAATTGGTATTACAAGCTAATATTTTTCCACTATTAAATACCGATGCATATATTCATTTAATTGACCTGAATCAGTTTTTATAATTTTTATGTGAGTTTAAAACAATTTAAATTTAATATAAATAAAAATGTTTTGCACAAACTGTAAGAAAAGACAATTATTTCATATAACTATAAAAACAAAATTGAAACTAATTTATTTTGATTGGTTCAACAATCATAATATATTTTGTTTTATAATTTCTTTTAGAGTTCCCAAATTGTGAATAATTTTGAAATTCTAATATAATAAAAATTTTGCCTTTAGCCTTGATGATTAGAGTAAAGCAATAGTAGTATTTACTTTTCGATGCTCGCTATAATTACTTCAATGTTTGTGTGAAAACAATATGGAATTTATATATTTTCTTACAGTATAGCCACAGTTTTTAAAAGTTTTTCCCATAATCTTAAAGAGGGGTAGTCTAAAAAGCAACTAGTTTCAGAAATTAGTTTCAGAGATTAATTTCAGAGATTAATTTCAAAAATTGATTTCAGAAATGACCACTTGGCCACTTTTTTCTAACACTTCACTTTGAGAAAGCACTTTTTGACACCACTTTTGGCATCAATTTTCGAATTTTTAAGATTTATTGTTGATTTATTAAATTAGTTTCAAAAATAAATTTCAAAATTTGTTTACAAAAATTGATTTCAGGAATTGATTTCTGAAAATTATTTCAAAATGTGATTTCAAAAATTGGTTTCTGAAATCAATTTTAAAAATTAATTTCTGAAACTAATTTCTGAAACTAGTTTCAGAAATTAGTTGCTTTTTAGACAGCCCCTCTTAAAGATATTTAAAAGCAAAATCTACTCATTATTTTAATTGGAATTTAATATTGATTTATGATGGTCAATTTAATATATTTTACTTAGCCAATTTAATCGGGCATTATTTGTTCAGGTCAGAATTTCACCCTGCTGTATTACAGTCGTATTACAGTTGTATTTGCTTTAAAAAATATTTAAATTATTCACAATGAATTACTCTGGTAAGATTACCCAGAGGCTGATCGAATTTGGGGCAGAACAAACTGCGGCGGTAATGGACATTGTGAGACAGGTGAATGCAGTGTTCATTTTATTGATTATATTCAACTTATTATTAATTTTTTGAGTGAAAAAAATTATACTAGATGAATATTTTGTGGTATTATTGACCTCGGTCCAAGTTTAAGAACTTATTTCATATTTATTTATAAATATTAATAATTTGATAATTAATTGATTACAGTTTCGATTCGTTATTAATTTGTAATTAAATTATAAAATAATTGATAATCAAAACTAATATAGAAATTAAACTCATTTAGGCAACAAAATCCAATATAATGGAGCCAGTGGTGCTCAGCCAGTTACCCTGGATCGGTATACTAGTTAATCCAGGTAAAGCTTACCCGGTAGGTGGTGGCTTTGCTCTTCCAGCTCAACAGACAAATTCTGTCAAAACTGCTAACAATTGGGCTGGGTGGATGTAGGCAGGACCACCTGCGGTGCTAATGGGGATTGTGAGACAGGCAAATGCGTTAATTATTATTATTTATTGATTGTTTACATAAGTAATAATTAATTTTTTGAATTAAAAAATATTATACTTGACTGATCTTTTTAACCAAGTTTAAAAAGCCAGGTTTATTGCTATATATAAATATTTTTATAAATAATTGATTACAGTTTTGATTCGTTATTAATCTGTAATAAAATTATGGAATAATTTATAATTAAAAACTAATATAAATAATTCGGGGAAATAATGGCTTGATCTCTACAAAAGTTGCTAAAATGAGCTTCTACATACTTCTATTATAAATTAATTGATGCAAACATTTTATTAATTGTTGAAAAACTATTGAATGCAATAATTTGTTGAACAGTTTACTAAACATTATGAAAGCTATTCTGTATTTATCACTAATAATAAGCAGCTTTTGGGCAATGATTTTAGATTCTACAACAATTGCCCGTTCACTGTATGGCCCTGTTTATTGGGCAATCCTGAAGATGGTGGCTTTGCTTTGGATGAATACTAGACTCGGTCCGTCAAAACCTCTAATGATTGTGAAGGCAGATTTTGGAGACGAACTAATTGTTATGGTAATGGACATTGTCAAACTGGAGATTGTGGAAATTATTATCTTGGTAATAAATTCAAAAAATTTGAAATTTATTATCAAGATATTTCGTAAATAATCGATTAAAATTAATTTTATATCATTTTTACGTTGATTCCCATTAGTTTTATATTAATATTTGATACATAGATCATATAATATTTATGACCTTTCTTACAGTCAGTAGAGTATATTCTTTAAAAAAAATATTATATAGAAACTGTCAACTTTCTAATTCACCATGTACAGATCATATGCAGTCAATTTATTTATAACTTCGGATAATAAAATAGAATGCAACGATGGGGTGTGTTCTACCAGTTACCTTCCTGAATTCACCTTGTTTGGTGCAGGTTGTCAAGACTTCTATGACGTAAAGCATAACTAAAAATTATTTACAAGTTGGCATTGCAAGGTAATTTTTACGATTAAAAAATACCGATGCAACTAATCGAACCGATGTAATTGATTGAACAGATCAATTGTTTTTCAATAACTGTAAGAAAAGTATATATTTTCATATAATTATAACAACAAAATTGAAACGTATTTATTTGGGTGACACAGGGCATTCGAATATTTTGGATTTTAGTTTCGAAAAGAGCTTCTTAAATTTTTTTTATTAATTTTGACTCATTGAAAATTTGAAATTCCAACTTGATAAAAATTGTGACTAAAAAGCCTGAATGATAAGAATCAAGCAAATATTATGACTTATTCGATATTACATGAATCTAATTATTAAATCAATGTTTTTGTGAAAATAATATTGAATTTATATTTTTTCTTACAGTTCAGAAAAGATATGAGACTTTTTTCCATAATCTCTAACTACTCATTTGGTATTCAACTAGGGTAAAATTTAAGAAATCTGTCATTTGTTTGTTTCAGAAAAATAATTTGCTCCAAGGCAGATTAGTTCATAAGTATTTAATAGATATTCCAAGTAATAAATAATGAAATTTTTACTTGTTTACAGTTAATATTTTGTATAATTGAGGATGTTTTTGCAGAAAACTGCTTCAAACAAGCACGCACGCATATTACTATGGGTATGACCTTTTTGATCTTTGTTGGCTTCGGGTTTTCAGGCATTGACTGAATGGACACTCGGGACACACGGGACACTTGGGACACTTGGGACACTTGGGGCACTCGGGACACTCGAGACACTCAGAATATATGGTACACTCGGGACACTTGGGACACTCGGGACACACGGGACTCTTGGGACACTCGGGACACTCAGAATATATGGTACACTCGGGACACTTGGGACACTCGGGACACTCAGAATATATGGTACACTCGGGACACTTGGGACACTCGGGACACTCAGAATATATATGGGTCCAAATGGAAAAACAACTAGGGTTACATCTAATTTTACCTTTTAAAAATAAAATTTGTTACAAAATAATTTTGACAAGTACATTTTATAAAGTTCCGTTTGTGAATACATAGTTTAAATTTTAGCTAGAAACATTTGAATCGTCTACTACAGGAAAACTACAGGTGGTACAAAATTGAATCTATATGCTTGGAATGTCCCGCGTTTCCTGCATGTCCCATATATGCCTAAAGTGTCCTGCGTATACCATCTATTCTGAGTGTCCCGAGTGTCCCGAGTGTCCCGAGAGTCCCAAGTGTCCCGAGTGTCCCGAGTGTCCATTCAGTCAATGCCGGGTTTTCAATCTTAAAATAAAGCACAAATCAAACTGTGCACAGCAAAAATATCAAAACGGGCCAACCCCAAGTTAAGTGGGCGAATAAACGAGATTATTTTTTTGCTAGTACCGAGTTTACACTGAATAAAATAAAATTCAGCAACTTTAATTTTCATAGTTTTATATATAAATAACGAAATTTGAATTTAATAAACATTTACATTCTTTTATTTTGTAATATTTTTAATTCAAATCATATGAATGACAACTATTTATTACAAAATTGCACTTTTAAACAAAATTCTATTAATGAGAACAAAAAACTGTAATTTTTATATAAATAGTTTTATTGTCATTCATATGATTTGAGTTAAAAATATTTCAAGTCAAAAGACTGTAAATGTTTATTAAATTCAAATTTCGTTATTTATATATAAAACTTTGAAAATTAAATGTTCTGAATTTTATTTTATTCAGTGTAACCTCGGTACTAGCAAAAAGTAATCTCGTTTATTCGCCCACTTAACTTGGGCATTGGCCTATTTTGATATTTTTGCCGCGCACAACTTGATTTGTCCTTAATTTTAAGATTGAAAACCCGAAGCCACCCAAGATCAAAAAGTTCATGCCCAAAGTTAAAGGCGCAATATACATCAATGTGTTCAAGCTGTAATTTAGTTACAATTCTTTGACTGGATTTCTCACAAATTATCGAAAATATTTATTGGGCTTTCTCAATCCTAACTAGCTATGTTCATTGTTTTTGACATCCTTTTTTGTGAGTATACTTGCTTACTTTCTTGAAAAATATTGTCCTTCAGTCCACCATAATTGCATATGCTTTAAAAAAAATTTGAGTAATTCATATCTTGCATATCCTATTCAGTTATAATTCGAAAAATTTTTGCCAGTATTCTCGCTAATTTTTTGCTTCAAGAGCCAAGCTTCTGAGATATTTATTGTCAAAAGTAAGACAGATTTTGTTTTCTTTCTCTTCCGATCATGAGCCAGATAAGTTTTAGAAATTTTCAGACATGTTCTGAAAGTCCTAACTAATGTAAGATTCTCCTAAATTATCCTGAGTGGCCATTATGAAATAATAAAATGAGTAGGTGCGTTTGCTGAACGTAAGTTTCCATTCCCTGTGATTTGTTTGTATCAGAAAAATTATCTGTTCCAAGCCCTATTAGTCCATATATAATAAATAGATAATATTCCCAGCAATTAATAATAAATTTTTTCCTGTTTACAGTTTGAATTCTGGATAATTAAAGATGTTTTTGCTTAAGCTAGTTCAAACAAGCAAGAACTTTATTAAAAGTAAGTATACATCAATATGTTCAAGCTGTAATATACTTACAATTCTCTGTATTGATACTGTATCTAACAAAATATCGAAAATAATTATTGGTTTATCTCAGACGAAGCTAGTTATATTCTTTGTTTCTGACATCATTTTTTGTGAGTGAGTTTTCATCATTTTGATTTAGGATTTAATGTAAAATAATTTGAATCCAGGTTGTTTCAAGAAATTATTATTTTTTCAATACAATTATTTACAGAATTACTTTGGTAAGATTACCCAGAATAACTTACCAAATTATCAATGATGAATAAATATCACATTTTTCAACAAGGAGTATATTGCATGACCAGAAATTGTTTACCAGGTGGTGTTGTAAGCTTATAATTTTTCACTATTAAATACCGATGCATTTATTAATTAAATTGACCTGAACCAGTTTTTATAATTTTTATGTTAATTTAAAACAATTAAAATTTAAAAATAAATTAAAATGTTTTGTACAAACTGTAATAAAAGTCTATTATTTCATATAATTATAACAATAAAATTGAAACAAATTTATATGGATAAGACTAGAATATCTCGATATATTTCGGATTCTTTTTTCTAAAAGAGATTTCCCAAATTTAAATAATTTTGAAACACCTCAGGGATTCCCTAAAAAGAATCAAAAAGAATCTTAAGAACCTGTTCGCCAGTCTGTCTGTCTGTCCATAAACTGTTGTAATAATTATTTAAATATACGATTAAACTGTAAACCATTCATAAATTTGCTTATGATTATTAATGATGTTACCTGTTTAATAATCATGGAATATCATTCACCTGGATATATTACTTAAGAAATTAATAACATTAGTTTAATTTTAATAAAAATTTTTTCATTAATTTAATAAAAAAATATATAATAATTACAATGAAATACAAAAGTTTTATATTTATAATGTATTTAAGCATTGAATCGCATTCGCAAACAATTGATTGCATATTAAATATAATAATGAAAACACAATTCAAATGTTGGAAAACGCGATGAAATGTTAATTATATCTGTGAACGAACTGGATGTTATTTTAAAACAATATTTATATTACAAATTAATAATTTTAGGATTTATTTATCAGGTACATTAAATTGTTATATCAGGACTTGTTATTAAATGTTAGAAAGTTAATAATAAACTGTAATTCTGACTCTAAATAATTATTTCTGAAAACGAAATGCTTAATAATAATTAATCTGTTATACAATCTTAAGCTATAATTATTTTTTAACATGTTTATTTAAAACAGCTAGCTAATCCGAATGGTGTTTATACAAAATTAATAATTTTCAAATCTAATCACAAAAGTCTATTTAACTATCGATAGAAGCTGTAATATAGACGTCAAATAAGTTACAAATCATATGTTAATTCTTGAAAATTATTATTTGATACGTAAAGTAGCTGAGAATTTTTGGCCAGGATATTTTTATATGAAAATAAATTTACTTTTGAATTAGGAATAATATTTTTATTTCGAAATAATGTACATTATAGATGGGGAGAATTGAACTGAGTGTCTGCAAAAGCACTTATATATCAGTCGGATGACTGAAAATCCGGTTTTGTTCTGAAATTTTAAAGCCTGTGAAGCACTGACTGGTGAACAGAACTGGTTTTCAGTCAAGAGCTAAAATCCCCTTTTATTAAGCTTTAGTCATCGGACTGATACAAACGTTAGGTTCAGAGAAAGGTACCGAGAAAGGTACTTTCTGGCATATATAATTTAAGGGTTGAACTAATCTTTTTGCTTCTAATACAGAACAAATCATCATTTATGAAAAATATGATCAGGGTTCAATTTTTGCTGACTTACTTGACATGACTCAAATATACATTTCAAAGAGATATTTCTTATGAATTATAAACAGTCAAAGCCAATCTTAGGCCAGTTGGCCTATAATTAATGCATTATATCTTAGTTCATAAGCTAATACTTGATAAAGGTCCCAGTTTAGTTTATTTTACATTTGATAGGAAATATCTCTTTGAAATATTCACAAATTACTTATTAGAAATATATTTGAGTCATGTCAAATAAGTCACTACAAATTGAACCCTACATATATGACTATACTCTTTGCTGCCAATAATGATAAGATTAGTTCAACCCTTAAATCATATCGAGATATATTTGAATTTTTAGTGAATAATTGAGAAATGTGTGCAAATGACTGGCACTGAATAACGTCAACAGAAAATGTGAGAAATGTGAAATTTTTATGCGTTCATATGACTCACACACATTGAAACTTCATTATATTCTAGGCACGTTATTTTTTCTCAAGTCTATCTAGATTATAGTGAATTTTCAGGCGTTTTCGTAATGCCTCTGAACAGGGACATTCGAATAAGTTGGTGTTCATAAGATATAATTATAATATTTGTGTCAAGCACTTTTGTTCAAAATGCAAGTAGTGCCTAATGATCTTGCTGACTTTGCAATAATTATATAAAATAATATGAGCTGTAATTGAATGCATATTCAAAATATTCGATGTCTTCTATTCAAGTCATACGAATATCGATTCCTCGAGTATTTATACGAATTAATTCAATATAATTAACATTTTATTTATATTTAAATAATTTATTTTTCATAGCATTAGTATTGCTATATATGGTTAGTATTGAGAAAATGATAAATAAAAAGATTTGTAAATGAGATGCAAATCGTGGAAACAGTGATAATAAAGTCGATCATCAAATGGATGATAATATTTTGTACAAATGAAAGACATGGTATTATAGCGCTATAATCGTAGAGTAGAGTAGATATTATAAACACAATATGAGTTGATCCTAAGGGCGACACTGGGATTATGGCAAACATCCTGTGTCTCAGCGAAAGTAGCGCTTAAGCTCAATACGATTCGAACAGTTAGAGAGAATACAAACCTTTAGGCGAGTGATGCCAACAAGACGTACAGTGCAGAGCACTGGCAGAGAGTGAGACAAACAGATAGAACACAGGCATCAATGATAGAGCCAAAGAGGAAACTCATCCATCAGTTGACGCCCTCAGGATATTACAGGTCTCTTTTGGGCGATTAGTGGGCTTTGAAGGCAAGCGCTTATATCTAATATGAAAAGTGAATTCAAGTGAATTGCAGTGAATTGGTGTCAACTGAGGCAGAAGTTTAAGCAGAGGCTCACAACTCACGATTCACAAGAGTTTAGTCTTTGCTCAGACACGTGGCTTACTTGCACTGTGTGAATGTCTATGTGTTGAGTCGATCCCAAAGGATGGCTATTATTGGAAAATTTCTGTCCATTGTTTCCAATGTTTTATTTAAATTTGAGCCAAAACTCAAAACTCATTCAATTCTTTGCTCACTTTCTCACACATACTCTCAAACACTGTATTTACTGTTGAACTGACTGTTGAGTAAATACTATTGATTTTGAAAAAGAGAACAACTAAATACCAATCATACAGAACATACAGAACATACAGACTCTTCAAATAAAAGTTGGAAATAAATTAAACCAAATTCAAAAATCGAAAAACTTTTCACATAATATAGCCTTATCTGACCAGCGCTAACAATTCCTAATTTAAGAGGGACCAACTGCAAAATCATTATAAAGTTGCTCAAGTTACTCTTAATAGTGATAGAAAT
>JAQIWA010002680.1:0-12595 GCA_034693305.1 Eueremaeus valkanovi | reverse complement strand
GGTAATATAAGCCGTTTGAATGGAAAGCTCGAACGCGATATGACTTTCACAGATAGTATTTCAATGAATCAGTAATTTGTATGAAATCTTCACTTTTCTAGATATCTGTTGGACTTTATATCTGAGAATAAAGTGTTGTATCGGATAAGTAATGCAATCATAGCATGAAATTAATGAATGCTTTGTCTGTTCAATGTATGTACAGTCAAATCCATTTAATGACGAATTCATTGAAAACTATATGAATTAACAAATTATAAGTGAATTTAGTTTTTAATGTTATATAGAAATTGATTAAAATAAGTGACAAAACATATAATGAATGCACAGAAAATAATAGACTCAATGATCAAAAATTATATACAGTGTAGTATTCAATATTATCAATGACATTCGCTGCAGATGTTTAGCTCAGTGAAGTATCAAGCTTACAACCTAGTTGATACAAACTACAATTCAGGAAGTTGATTTAAACACTTCGTTATAATTTGCTGGTCAATCAGATTCTAATAAAAACAAATTCTCCTTTTTGTTTGAAACCTTACCATGGTCAAACTATGTTTTACTAATACAAAACTGAAATATGGTCCGGATCGTCAGATGTGTGTTTAGGAATTTCTTCAGTATTCCACACCATTTGTATGATATAGAGTAGAGATATTGGAGTTAATTATGATATTGTATTGTATTTGAGTTCTTCAGCCTCTAAGTCAATGTTCATGTGTTTGCTTAGAAGTATAAACATTACATTCGGCTCAGTTGGCTCAGCACAGCCCCAACTATATCGGCAGCAGTGGCGCTGATTCTGTAGTTTTGGGAATCTGTCGGTTAATACCCGAATCCGTTATTTCAGTCGAATTAGTTGTCAGTAAATATAGAAATTGTAGTTTTGATAGCTTTCCGATTGACTCGAGTGTCAAATCAGTCAATGCTATACTGTTTTGATATTTGACTCTGACTTCTAAACAGAGTAGTTCTGGCAAATCAATGGCTATGTCTTCAAAAGTTTGATCATTGAAAACACAATATGTGTACGAATGCAGCCGTAAATGAGTTAATTGTTTGCATTGATTCAGTGATCGACACAAAAAATATTGATTATTATAGTGAAAGTTACGTAGACTCAACTCAAAGCGCTTCAATTGCTTGAAATGTTTGAATGTTTCGCAAAAGCCTTCAAAATAAACTGTTTCTCCACTTATGCCAACATTCAGTTCAACCAAATTCTTGCATTGAATGCCTATTTGTGTGAACTGTTTGGCTACAGATATGCCGGAAATGTTTAACTTCTTTAGAGTCAAACACTTTAATTGCGATAACTTTGATAAATGAGGAAATACTGAGCCATTACTGTAATTTGAATCTTCCTCAATCTTTAGACTTATTAAACTCTTCTTATTATTTTCGACAAATATTTCGAAATAATTTTCATAATATGTCGTATTATTTATAGAAATCTTACGTAAATTCCTGTAACTATAGCAGAGTTTTAGTAATGTTTTGCATTCAAAGTCATACAGATTTGTGCAGTAATTGGAGATTAGATTCTCTGTTAGTCTGTCTCTGAATTGCGGACACTTTATAGTCACATAAATTCCTCTAATGTTTTGTCCATAAAATTCAAAGAAGTTTTTCAAAGCCTTTTCATTGAATTGTTCGAGACTTCCATAGATTGTGTTTAATCGCGGAATGGATTTCATTATTATTTTTAATATTTTTTCATTCATTTTCAGCCTTCGGTCCAAATAGAAGTCAAAACAAACACTGTTTATATGACTGAACTTTTTCAACAACTTTTCAAATATTTTAATTCTATTCAATTGTTTGTTAACTTTAAAACATTTTTCAAGATTTTTATCAATGATTAGTTTATTTTGTTTATTAAACACTAATCTCTTCCACTGTTTAGACACACATTCGTATTGAAGGCATGAATGAAATGAGAGATAACTCAACACTAATTCACACAAATCATCGCCGAAACGATCGAAACTGTCTTTACTATAGATTTTAGACATTTTTAGACTAAATTTAATTATATTTAATTAAAGACTTTATATTCAAGTATTTATATATACACTATTAAAGTTATACTTTGCACAGGTATTACATTACTAATTAAATATTGTTTGAAGTAACAAAGTTGCCATGACTATTGTTTATAACACACCTTCAACTAACCTTGATAGACTATTGCATTTTATATATGAAAGTCTTGCAAAAACAGTAAATCATCTCTTATTATCAGAGCCTCTCGAACAGGGCGGAAGAGGGTGCATATCAGACTGGTGCGATCAATGCAAACACAGGGAAGTTGACACATCAACTCAATAGTTAGCATGTTAACTTTCAAACTCACTTGTCAGTTCAACACTTTTTCGAGCTTGGAATTTTCCATATGAAATCGCATACTTGAACTTGAATGCGAACAGACTATTGAGTTAGTGTTGTGTTCACATGAGTTGAAGCATATAAGCCCCCTTTTTTCTTCTGTTGGCGCCAGACTGCTATAAGCGGCTTTGCCGACGTGTTCTGGAGACTGCTAATTATATATTAATTCTAATCAATATTTTGCATTGGATTTCATTTTTTATCCTTTAATTAACTATATATTTGTCAGACAATAGTCTAACCAAACAAAACATTAATTCTGATTAAATTGTTTTAATTAATATATAATTAATTTGCCTCCCATTTGCTGCCATCCAGGTGTGAGAGCGGCGCCACTTTGGGAAAGTACTAAACAAGAGTTCGTAGGAATGCTGACAATAACCGATTTCATAAATATTTTGCGAACTTATTATAAATCGCCGTTAGTTAAGATGGAAGAACTCGAGGAACACAAACTGGAGACCTGGAGAAGTATGTCATTCTTGTTCTATTCTATTGCAGTCAATTTGAACTAGCAATAAAATTTGCGATTCAGAGAGGGCCAGATAAAACTTTAAACAAGCCATTCCATACACTTACTCAATCAACTCCCACAAATTACCCGCTAGTGATTGAGAATTATCAAGTTCAATTAACAGAATAAGAGCAAAAATCAAAATGACCAATTTAGATTATACTAATTATTTTTCAAATAATAGCTGGTTTATTTAAATGAGAATTCAACCATGAACTTTAAAATTGCATAGATTATAACTTTTAGTAATGTACCCATGTGCTGTGTCCCTGGGCTTTATCTGTCCATCTCTGATATTGAAGTGTTAATATAAAAATCAATTTGAATGTCAATCTCATGCCATTCGACTGACTTGAATGTCAAAGGTTTAGATCTAATGATAAGTTTTTTTTATGGATAAACTATCTGTTAGTTTAGGATTAAATTTAAGTATAATTTTTTTACATTTAATTTTTTTTCTCTCCTATGATGTCAGATAACGAGAACCTATTTTTTCTGTGAATATACTGAAGTTCAGAATTCTTGTTATTCTTTTTGTTCGCTTTTTTAAAAGTTTTTTATATTTAATTGAGTTTAAAATTATTTTAATGACTTGTATTCGGAAAACATTTGTTGAATATAATACTCGAGAGCTTAGACAGGACTCGACTGAACAGTTTGAAAAGGTTTTCATTAATTCTCTATTTGAAGGCCTTTTTTCCGTTGAATTTTTTTTCATAAATATATCGAAATTCGTATTGAATTTAATAAATTTTTTTCAGTCGATGTCCTCGTCTTTGTCTAATATAAAAACAAATTATTTTATTTATTTAGTAAAATACCCGTTCATTATAACTGTCAAAATATTCTCATATGATATCATAGTTATTGTCGTTATTGTATTCAAATTGAAATCATTTTTAATATAATATTTATTTTTGACATTTTTTTAATTTTTTATTTTGCAATAAGTCTTAAATTGTTTTCCATTTGAATTCATTATAAGCGAGCTTTCATTATATGCTATTTAAATAGTGTTAAAATAGACTTCAATCAAGTCGTGACTATTTTTTGATTCAGAAATGATTTTATTATTTATTTTTCCAAAATTGAGTATTAGTTCAATAAATATTGGATTTAATGTATAGACAATAAAAAGCAACTCCTATTCAAACAATTATTTTTTATTGCTTTTTAGCTATAATTGTCTTATTATTATGTTATGTAATAATACTTATTATTACAGTATATTTCTCTTATTATCAATATTTCATTGCTGTTGTTGTTCTTGATCATACAAACCGATCGAAACTCTTATTAGAAAAGTTGTTCCAGGTCAGAATTTTCTACTTAATTTATAGCTAGATAATATATTATTTGATTTAGACTAGTATGAAGATAACAGAATAATCATGTGATTGTTCAATGAAGATTTGCATAATTTTAAGGAATTTACCGTTACTACACGTGTGCAGGAACAAATTAAAAACCTTTTACTTTTACTAATTGTACTTGATACTTTTTATTCTTTTTTATACTTTATCATTTGAATTGCTCATGGTTAGATTATTGATACTGGGGCATATTTTAGCCTTACCGTACATTTTCTGGTTTATTGTAATTTTTGTAATTATATGATATCATAGTTTGTAATTATCGTAAATTAGCCTGAGCAAGTTGAGCACCTACAACTATTGTAGTCAGAAAGGGAAAGTCCTCGCAGAAAAGGAATCAGGGTATGCTAATAGGCTTAGTGTCCAGACGTGATCGCCCACAATTAGCGCAGTCATTATTTAGTACTCATTGTTTAAACGCGGAGTGTGGCGCAGTGGTAGTGTGCTCGCACTTGGGGTGGAGGTCCCGAGTTCGAGTCTGCTTTCCGCCTGTGTCATTTATTCCAAGATTGTTATTTCATGTCATTCATTCTTTCACCTTATTGTTCTTCAGAGATTCTCACTGAAAAATAGCTATTGAAGCTAATGTGAACAGTCTCTTTGAATAATAAAAATTCATTTTCATTTTCACTCTTATAGTGAGATTCGCTTTAACACTGATTTTCATAGCTGACCAACTGATCAACTTTGCCATGTATAAAATATCCATATAGATTTAATTGCTACTTTTTACCCTTTGCTATTGCAATTGAACATTCGATTAAATACATAATTTTAAATGCCATTAATTAACTATCAACTTATGCTTAATTATCTTCCTTTAGCTTTATTGGGTTTAACAAATATTTCCAAATTGAACCAGTACACTATCTTGCTTGGATTGTATCGTAGATGAATTTTGAATAAATTTTCCGGTCATTAAATATTTTATAATTTTCCCAAATATTCCATCAATTGATGTAAATTATATACACTTAAGCAAAATGATAATTAAAATACAGTTAAGTTAATTGATTAGTGGGAAAATCATCCCGAACAGTTTTCCTCGTATTATAATAGAGCAAAAAATCATTGGTTTATAAATAGATTTTCATTTCCAAGATTTAGTTAACGACTAATAAAATAATAAATAAGTAATAAAAATATAAATAATTTTCTATTATTATTGTAATCGTCGCTAAAGGAAGAGTCGCTGAAAAAAATGAATAATTCTGATCATAATTACAGTTCACTTGACTAATAAAAAGTTTACGAAAATTTCAGTAATAATTCTTTTTTAATAATTCTTTTGCGAATATAATTACATAAAAATATCTAAAAATAAAACATTTTTCATATGTTATGTAAATTAAATTCAAAGACAAGACAAGAGACAGAAAACAGAAATATTTTGTTAAGAATTTTAATTATAAAAACAGTTTCGGTTCAAAAATATTCTCTGGTTTAAAATTAAATACCAATGAACAATTTAGCAATTAATGTCAAGCTTAATTATTTTAGCAAGTATAGATGTTGTTATTGAATGCTTTATATGAACGCTTTGTCCTAGTTACGAATTTTAAATATGATCTAGTTGTAACTTTCTATATTTTCCCTGCCACCAATTGTGCATCCCTGGTTTATACAAGCTCAAAAAAAAGTAGAGAAAATATATATTTTTCTTCTCTTTTCGTCTTTATTTTTCTTGTGGTTAGCCTTGAAATTAATTGAACTTAACTGAAATGTTCTTATCTATCCTTCTCAGCCATCCTATTGAGTGCCAGAATAAATACATTATTTAAAAAATTCCTTTTCCTATGCAATCGAATTATCATTTTTTTACATTATCTTAATTTTCAAATATATATATAATTATATATATTTTGCATTTTTTTTGTCTCTTATGGTTGAGATATAATAATCTATTTGTAGATAAAAATATGTATTTTCTGTTTTTGTTTCACTTTTTACTTTATTTTTGAATAGTTTTCAACATTTTTTCCTCAATTTTTCTTCTTTACTGAATGATTGACAGATTTTTTTCCTTTAAAAAGTTAATGAATTATATATCGACTTATAATTATTTGTCTTTCATTGGGTTTTTATATTTATATTCAATTTTTGAGTTTAATTAATCATTTATTTGAATAATATTTAAATCGATTTGTTTTATCCGCATTGAAGATGTCCTGAAAGAAGCGGTTCAGCCACTAGTCAGTATCGGACCCGACGATAGGTATGCATATAATCGTTATTTCTTATCTATTGACGTATCGGTTGATATATCCTGTCAGGCCATATGATCATGGTAGTCATCAGGCAATAAGAAAGTGAAGGGTAAATCCACTTATTCTAAGTGAAAGGGAATATTTCAAAAAGAAAGGTCACTTTGAGAGCGAATTTTATTTTAGTTAAATCGATGACAAAATTCTCTATTTTTAATACCGACAGAATATTCTTATTAATAATAAGTTATTATTTATAAACCATTATTTATACACCGCTTTTCATATATATTGCAACAATTGAATCGCGCGCCACAGAATAACCACAGGGGGTACAATATTGAAGCTGGTCTTATTTGAAAGAGGGATAGCTAGGGTTTGATAAAAATTATTAATGAAAAATATCCTTGCACAATTCAAGGGTCTAGAATCAAAAATGCTGAAATATTGACTTTTGTGTTTGAATCTTAATCTACACAAAAACCACAAGGAGCACAAAGTTGATCATAGTTTTATTTGAAAGAAGGACAGAGCGGGTTTGATAAAAAATTAATATGAAAAGTATCCTAGCACAATGCAAGGCGCTAAATTGAAAAATATTGGTTTTCCTGTTTTTATCAATAAACAAATTTTTAAGAAGAACTCATTTTTTTTCGAATCAGACGCAATTTTTTGAAATGTATGCAATACCAGATTTGTCACTGATCAATTCGAAGAAGATTATTTCGGTAAATTTATGTGAATTTAGTAAAGGCGCTCAAATAAAATCTTTATTATGTTCTTAATAGACAAGTCAATATTTCAGCATTTTCAATTCTAGCGGCTTGAATTGTGCAAGGATATTTTTCATATATAATTTTCATCAAACCCTAACTATCCCTCTTTCAAATAAGACCAGCTTCAATATTGTACCCCCTGTAATTTTTCTGTGGCGCGCGATTCAATTGTTGCGCTTAATATGAAAAGAGGTGTATTTTTTTATTCACCAATTTATGCAAGGTTGAAAATTGCTCGGGGGTGGGCTCTATTGCTCATCCGAATCTCATTCGGGTTTATAGTTAAGCAAATTGATTATTAATTATTAAAAAATAAAAATTTGATTATTATTTCAAATCATTTTTCAACAGTCTATTCAACGCAATCAAAACATTGATTCACAACAAAGTGCACAGACTTCCGGTCATCGATCCCGAGACTGGAAATGTACTCTACATACTGACCCACAAACGAATTCTTAAATACCTATTCCTTTATGTATGCAATCAATACTTTTTTCAACACTTTTTACACAAACATGAACTCAGTTTAGGGCTAATCAACGAAATGAAACAAATAGTCGAACCAATGCAGCTATCATTTAGATTAGCAAGCTAACAGGCCATAGAATTACGGAATTTCTAACATTGGTACTTGCGCCATTATTGTCCTGTCTTATAGTAATCTCACCCTTCCCGGCCTTTCATTTATTGATTGACTAATCGATAGATTTTTATGTATTTTTTCTGTGTTTTAGTATACAGTATATCCGAATTGATTTGTTTTTATGTCTTTCTATTCAATATAAACTGATTTCATACAAAATAACTATTATTTTCTGATATTTTCTCATTTAATGCATCCAATTGTCGACACTTTTCTCTTTAACGACTCATTTGTTTCAAAACAATAGAATTTAATAGATTTTTATGTTATGTAACAAAACATTTATTTTTATTCTGCTTTAAGTAAAACTACTTTTAAGACTAAATATCAAAAACAATAATGAATTCCGTTATTAAGTAATTATATACTGATTAGTAAACTGTTTTGTTTTCAACAAATCATTTCTTGTATTGAAGGCTAAAAATATATTTACAGCAAAAAAACACAAAGTTTTTAATTAAGAAAAAACTCATTTATCCTTCAAATAAAATGTTTGATAAACACTAACACAATATCATAATAATTGCAATTAATTAATAATATTTTGTTTGACTTTCTCTTATCAGTACTACAATCGACTTCCAATGCCATCCTATTTGAATAAACAGCTAAAAGAGCTAATGATCGGCACATATGACAACATAGCTGTGACCACAACCAATACGCCCTTAATATTAGCTCTGCACCAATTTATCGAAAGGAGAGTATCGGCGCTTCCCGTTGTGGACAAACGGTCCAAGGTGGTGGACGTCTATGCAAAATTCGATGTCATTGTAAGTCATTGTCTAAGACTAGACATCACAACAGAATATAAGACTAATAAACGAAATAAAAAAATTTTTATCAATAAATATCAAATAATTTCCTCAAACTTTTTAATTCTGAATTACTTATGATTTTCCTTAATATTTAATTAAATTTCTATTTAGTAATACCTGACTATCAAAACATCCTATTTTTCTAACAGTCCTTCAAAGCAAAAGTTGATTTTTGAGCAAGGGGGGGTTTTGTCTTATAAGGAGTTTTATATCTCTATTTAGATTTCATTATATTTTGTTTTTTGTTTCTGTAAAACCAGAAATTAATTACAAATTATTTTATTCTTTTCTGTGTTTTGATAATAATCAGTCCTTGAGTTCAAATCGTGTTTTTAATATCTAATATATTTTGAATTTATTCATATATTCTTCATTTGAATCGACAATTATTACATAACTAATGATTTTGATCATAAATACTGATTGACAGCATTTAGCCGCTGATAAGACGTACAATAATTTGGACATAACTGTGAAGAAGGCATTAGAACATAGAGACCAATCGGAACGTGTGATCAAATGCACAATGAATGACACATTACATCAAATACTGGAGAAGATCGTCCAGGCTGAGGTACCTATTGATCAGGTTCCTATTTGAGATCAAACTAATTCATTAGACCCGGAAACTAATACTAAGCACTGCACAACCCTGAGCCAGACTCATCTGATTCGAGCATAAATAATCTTAAGCCCGGATGAGAATGAGATGAGAATTGTCGGCCCATCTGTCCAATAGATTCGCTGCCACTTCTGCAGCCCTTATATGCAATATGTCTTAATTTGATCTCTTCTTCAAAATTGTTTAATTAATTGTAATTATTGTTATGTTTTGTCCGTTCGGTGCGAACACAGGTCCATAGGATAGTAGTTGTCGATAATGAAGACCATGTGATCGGAATTATATCGCTTTCGGACATATTATCGTTTCTGGTGCTCAGACCAGTCGGTCTCGAAAGGAAAGACATTGATTGTAACAAATTAGTTGAAGAATCGGCCGAAGAGGCCATCGATAGTGACACCAATGAGGACAATGAGCCGAATAAAACTGAAGACCAAAACAGTTATCAACAGAAAAGTGATGAATGAATGCAATAGACTGTCAATTGAATTGAAATTAAAAGAAGAAAAAAAATTAATAATTCATCGAAATGTGCGAAAAGCCATGAATTTTAATAATAATAATAATAATAGTAAGAGAGAAGAAAAAGTTTTAACTATTATATTAATGGTTAAGAAAAGGTTTATTTGGAGCCAAAGATGATTTTTGATATGAATTTTGTGGCAAAAAATCGATTTTCTCACAAATGATTGGATAAACCGTTTGAAGCGATTGATAATTATTTTTATTACTAATTATTAATTAAGTGATTGATTCGGATCTTCTGATTAGAATAAGTGATGATTTTTTACATATATTTTATATTATTATTTGTTTTCTTCGATTCTACTACTCATCTGTTGTCTGAAGGAACTGATAGGAACGGAAGTAATAATACTAAACCACCGGTGGATATGAAATGTGCAAAAAAATTTGTTAATAATAATAATAATAATAATAATAACTCAAGTCTTGGCACTCAATAGAGTCGATAATTAAGGAGTTTTTCCTATTTTTTGTAAATATTTATGATTTTTAAAAACTTATATATTTTTTTCGTCTGATGTGAACCATAAGTATCGCTGACTTTCGGCACAAGAATTGAGCGCAAAATTATGCCAATTATTCTATGGATTAATAAGTTTTTAATAATTATTATAAATATTAATCAAGAGTTCAAAGAATGAAACAAAAGATAAATAAAAGAAAAGAAATTAATTTTTTTGTGATTGAAAAGTAATTTTTATAATTGAAAAGAAAAAAAAGTGAAAAAATTGATTTAATATTTATGAACGACTTTAGAGTCAATCGATTGGGAAATATTGATAAGAAATTCGGGAAAAAAAAGATTATTTTAATCATAATATCTGTGACACAGACTGTGATCGACTCTCAACCGCTATGTCTCACAAAATCTATATATAAATACATGAAAAACAAAACAAAAGTTATTTTTAATTATGTGTAAATAAATTTATGAAAAACTTATTCTTTTTTTTTGCTGTAAATTAAGTGCAAAATATAAGAGAAATTCAATTCAATGTTTATAATGCTCTGTATATGAGAAAAGTGTTTGTATTATTAGACGATAGACTAGTTTTTTATTTTAAAAAAATATTTCCTTTTCTTTTCGGTATAAATTCAAATGGAGTTAAAATTTAATACTTATTATTTGGGCTATAATTATGTAATGAATTGTCATTTGATGTATGAATGGATGATATTCTTCATCACTCACTCTCTTCACAACACATACTAGTCATCACTGCCGGAGCTCTTATATGTCTTTTTTTGTTGTGTTCTATGCATTACATTATACGAGAAAAATAAAGTTTTGCTAATCTATTGATATGTTTATTATGAAAAATAATTTTCAAATCAAACACATTATTCATATAAATCAAACACATGTTTAGCTTTTCATATATTAATTGAATTCTTAGTTAAATATTTTGTAAAAATAACTCAAAAGTTGAAAATCATTTGAATAGTTTGTATAGAAATGTGCGGAACGGTATGAAAGGCTATTTTTCGTTAGACTTTATTATTATTATTGAATAACTCTTTCCAATCAATTGTTTTTCTAATTTTCAATTAATTTTGTGCAAACATTACCTCAACTTATGTACGAAATGCTTATGAATTAACTGTATATTTAAAACCAATTTAATTAATTTTAGAGTCATTTTAATTGAGAAAAACTTATAATTAATATTAATTATCGATATATTGGATATAAGTGTCGGTAAAATATATTTATATATAAATGTTTAACAAAACAAATCACTAATACATCAAAAACCGTATTATATTATTGAATATATTAATAATTATTTAGAGAAACAATTTGTCAATTAATTAGTGATTTTTGATTAATAGCGACAAATAAAATGAAAATTTAATTTATCTCTTGATATAAATCTTGAATTGAATTTATTTATTCATATGACTTGATTAAACTCATTTTTGACTCAAATAACTAGAGCTGAATTTCGCTACAATACTCAAGTTCAAACATTCGATTATTTAATCCTGATAGAATTTTAGTCAATTTTTTAGTTTTATTTATTCTCATTATTGATAGCAGTTTTGATTATATAAGTTGTGTAAACATTCATTAAAAATAAGTTTAGATTTATTTTAAACACATTTTGCTCTAAAATTTTAAAAATAATGTATAGATATATGAAATGTGCAGAACTATACAGCTCTGAGAAAAATAGAAACTAGATTATAATTGGATACAATAAATACAGAAAAATCTTTGCATTCAATTATTTTTAATTTTTAAAATAATAAATGGTTTCGATTAGTATTACATTACAATTATTGACAGTTTCTATAACTGTATTGAAGAGAGAGTTCGTTCACAAAATTGTTAATAATGTCAACCAATTTCAGGAATATTACGACTATATAGTGGTCGGCGCCGGAGCTGCCGGTTGTGTAGTCGCCAAACGGTTGTCCGACAATAGAGACAATTCTGTACTACTATTAGAGGCCGGGGGACCACAGAGTTTCATCAGTGATGTGCCCGGAATGGCTGATGAATAAGGATAACTGTTTTACGGTGAAATTCAGAGACGACCCCTATGAATGTATCGTCTGCAGCGTCTATGCGAGCACTAACTGAGGCTAAATTGCGGGTTTCAACCCATTGCAACTCAAGCCCGCACCTTGGGCTTACTATCGCTACTGATGAAATTCAAAATAATGACCTGGAGTTTGACTGGAAGTATACTATTTATCCACAAAAGAGATGGGGATTAGGG
>JAQIWA010002679.1:0-12596 GCA_034693305.1 Eueremaeus valkanovi | reverse complement strand
ATTCTTTGATGTCCTGATCCGAGTACTGGTGCCCAACGATGGGTCGACGCTCTTTGTAGCTCAGGTAGAGAGGCGCTACTTCTTGAAGGGATGAGTTCACACTGTAGGGGAACTGGTGCTTTCTCACCACAACACCGACGACGTGATATGCGGCCACTTTGTCCAGGACCTCTTTTCGTAGTCGTTTGTCCTGGAGCTTCTCTATGGCTGCGTTCGTCGGCGCAAATACTGTCGCCGATCTGTTCGCCAGAAAGACTTCCATAACTGGGTCGCTGTCTATCAGCTCTTTGAACTTGGACAGATCAGGGTCCTTTGCTATCTGTTCGTAAACAGTTATGGCTATAACTGTTGACCAACAGTAGAAAAGAGTGAGCAATATATTTGAGCTATGCATCATTTGCTGGGCTTATGTCCAACCAATAGATCTGTTATATTAATAATGAGATTCAAAAAGAGTTTTATTGAATTTGAATTACAATTACTTTATATTATATAAGCTCTGAATCTTTTAGTGAAATAATTTTTTTTTGTAAATAAAATTGTTTTGGAATATACTGTGCTTGACATCTCAACAGTTGCACTCTTGAATTGCGCGCACAAAATATAAATTAAATTTAACGTATATATTGAGCCCGCAATTCAAGAGTGCAACTGTTGAGAGGTCAAGCACTGTACGTTAACTGTATTTAAATAGACATCAATATATCAATAATAAATCTTCATTAATGATCAAGGAGAATTTTTGAATATAAGAATCAATTGAAAATGACTTACAGTTTGTTCTTTAGCTATAGTTGACGTTACAGTTCAGTAAGCGTTTGATATATGATATTAAAGCCAATAATGAGTTATGTTTTTAAAATATTCAGACTTTTATACAAAGCTATTAACAGCAAAAAAAATCATTTTTGTCTAATCAACGTATAAATGCCTGATAAGAGTGTAAACTAATCTTCCTGTTTGTCAGTGAAATCCTTGAAGACTTATATAATTATTTAAATTAAAATAAAAATTAATTTTTTTTAAAAGAGATTTGTTTTAAAAACAATTAACTCTTTCTCAGAATTATTATATGATTTCATAACCAAATGGTTATTTCCTTTCCATAATCGATGAATATAATCAGGGTTGTTGAAAAACTCCTGGGTTTATACTATTGAGAAAATAAATGAGACTATGTTTTGATTTTACCAAGGTGATCACCAGATTAATGAATAGAAATAAATGTACCGTTTAATTAAAAAAAAATTCATGTGCTCTAGGACAGAAATATACGTGAAAAAAATTTAGCACATTATTCGAATTATCATGGATCAATATTTATCGGCATCCCTGTTATTATAAAATTATATGCATTAAAGATAACAAAATAGAAATATAAACAAAATTCTAATCAAAAATAAAAGTTTTGAATTCCCTTTCAATTAATTAATTATTTTTTATTCATATTTATACTACAGGTCTATAATAATAATTGAGATAATGATGCAAAAGAATCAGGCTAAGTTGGACGAGTTTATGCAAGTAAACGAGGAAGCTAGGAGGGAATGCAGTTGCAAATCACCGAGCTCATTAGGAATGCTAATGAATCGAGCATAGGTGAAATCAAGGAATTGATGGAAAAATTGGAGAACTGTCTGATTTGAATAAAAGATTACGTAATGATCAAGGTAGTTGTAATTTGCTCTGAAAATTTTTAATAATGGAGCTTTGTTATTTTAAATTAGAATACTACCCAACAAAAATGTTCTAGATAATGAATTTTTAATAATAATTAGTATTTTATTTTTTATTGAATTAATAAAGTTTTCAAAAAATTTTTACAGTTTTGATATATAAAAAAGTGACACTTCATGTATTTATAACCTTGACAATATAATGATGACATCTTCGGAAGATAAGTTAAATCAAATTTAAGGTCATTTTTTTTTTGGTATTATGATATTCTACAGAATTTGATATTTATTCGAGATGTGCAAGGGAGTGTGTATAGGCATATATGAAATTATATAATAATTCTGAGGTTTTTTAAATAAATCTATTTAACAGAATTTTATTTATAAAATAAATATTTATATAAGCCTGATACAAATTCACTGATTAAAGGCTGAAAAACAATTTACCAAGCTCGGGAGGAAGAAAGATGTGGTTGACTCATCTGGTACATCGGTGGTCCGGACTTAAGTCAGCGGTGTTTGAGACGCGAAAAGCGTAACCTTTTTTGTATTATTTATATAAAAAAGTTATATAAAGAGTGAAATGTTTTTAAAAACAGTTTTTTTGAATAGTTTTTGACTTTAATTGAAATTTAATATAATTTTTTGTTTTATTTTTTTTGGCATAAAATTTCTTAATTGTTTTTTAATTCAATTATTAATTATTTGTTTGTTTGCCTCTAATATCGAAACTTAGATTCAGATTAAATGAGATTTTTTTTGTAAACTTTTTTTTCTAAACTCTTGCGATTCCAATGAGTTTTTTAGAAAAATCAGCATAAGCTAGTTTTCTAGCATACCCTAGGCCAAAAGGCCATTTCTATTTAGAATAGTACTGTTAGTCATCTTGTTAATTTTATTATAATTAGTAAATCAATACTTTTGTAGTCTATCTCTAACTGTCTGTATGTGTGCACACAATGTGTTTAACTCTTTATAACTATTAATTGTAATTCATTTTAAGTCATAATAAATGTTGTCGACTAATTTAATTTTTATTTTTTCAATATTTCTATATTACCTAGATTTTGCACAAAAACATTCCATCTTGGTAAGCCGAAGAACAGTCTTCTAACAGCCTCTAATGCCTCTTCACTGCACAACAAGGGCTGCCAAAGAAATTATATGATTGCTATCTAATGATATTCTGATTTACAAAATTTTGTCAAGTTTATTTTGTACCGGCATCTATTCGAGCAATAATTTTAAAAGTTTGATAATGAATCATGCCTGAACAGTTTATAGTTTTTATGCTTTTTCTGTAATGTCGTTAAAAAAGCAGCTTGGTTAAGTTAATGTTTATATGTAATGAAATATAATTAAAATACCCGGAATTTGCTCTAGATCTGATTTTTGTGGCATTCTGTTTGTTATGCCTATTATAATATACCTTGGCAACAAATAGTTTTTTAAAAGGTTACGAGTTATGAGTATATTATTATTATATGAATTACAAATAATTAGTACAAAAACATTGATTTATTTAACAAAAGAATAACATTTGCTTTGAATAGAAAGTCAGATAAAATGATTTTTTCCGAACAATCAGATTAAAGGAATTTTTATATTAATTCAGTTTACAGTATATTATACTTATATTCAAAGCAATCATTTTATTGAATTGTTTGATTCAAAGCATTAGAAAACTTGTTATTATATTCATATTATATTCGGATTTATATAAAGTTAATAATTAATTAAACAGTTCTCTAATTATAATACTAACATGGTCAAATTATTAATATTAGTTATATTAGTGCTGTTGAAGACCAGTTCTATTCTGATGGAATCAGATGATTTCATCATTAGAACTTATCATGGTAACAGGACAGAATTATATGAAGAATTATATTATTATCCTCGAAACCGGAAAGAGGCCGGGCTAACAGAGCAGAGATACTTTTTCGCTCTGCAACAATGTTCATATAAATATTGCTTGCATTATAACGGTACCGGTAAACCGGCTCATTCCGAAGTTTATCTAGACGAAGTTGATAATCATCCGGATGAATATTATTTCACTGCTTGGAGGTATGTTTGTTTATATGCTGTAAAATTCATTTCATATTAATCAATAGCTTGGATGTGCAAACGGTCTGTACTACCTGCCCTGTACTTGCTGCCTAAGAGCCTGCAAAATGTTCATCAATGCAAATATCAAAACAATAAAGGAGAGTTCTAGTTTACGCCCACAAATATGATAAACTGGCGACCTATGCCAATTGATAGAGAAGATCATATTGAAAATTTTTATCATTAAGCCCCCTCAAGATTCCAGGGCATTTCGGCGCTAGAGGGCGTTTTTATGAAAAATCTAAATTATATATTTTTGAAAACAAGACATCGATTCTGACTCATTCGCACACGCTGATTTTTAAAATGCGAAGAATGCACCATTCGATTGAGCATGCGCGAATTAATCAGAATCGATACCCCATTGGTAGAAATCTCGTTCTTTTAATTTTTTCAAAAAAGCCTAGCGCCGAAATGCTCCATAATTTCGAAGTGTCCCTTTGAAACTTTGTTGGGTATGACCTCAGCTATCATAATTACCCACAAATAGATTTTCATATTTAGTGGGCGCAGAATACATTAGAGGCTAGAATTCTTCTTTACAATAGTTTGAAAATAGATACTTATAAAGATAGTATTCAAAGTATAAAAATATGTACTGCTCTAAATTTGAAGAAGAATAATTTTCAGTAAATATTTAAATTTTTGGGAAGTAATTTATATAATAAATGTTTTAAATAGCCCGGTTACAAAAAATCTGATGTTCGGTTTGAAAAGTTCTCATGTGAGCTTAACCATAAGCCAGTAAAATTGCTAAAATTTCCCTTTTTTAGACATTCTACATTTGACAACGTGTTGTATATTGCTGCCGATCCGAATAATCCTCGTCAACAAACCTGGTCAAAAGAAGAGGTTTCTTCAAAATATGCGGACACAATGATATATAAAATAGAAGAATATTGGAATGCCGACTATCAAGTGTCCTGCTCATTAACGGATTTGGAATGTCGTATTGAAGTAAGCTTCATTTAAATCTCTTTCATATTTAATCCAAGCAGAACTCAAAAAAAATTAAAAATCTAATTAATTTTTTTTAAAAAATAGTTATCAAAGTTAGAGAATTTAAAATATTCATAAGTAATAATGTTGGTAAATTTGTGCATGCACATCTCTTATAGAAATTTTTGACCGTGAACTTATGAGCTAAACACGTACTAATGTCTAAACTATCAAAAACATAGTAACAATAATTGTGTGGAAGAGTTAGCCAGTAATCAAAATATAAGTTCAATAGCAATGGGTGGTACAGGGTGGATTAACCACCCTAGAATTTTGACTGAGCAGCCTTCTCCTCTGATTTTCGAAATTTTAGGAAACCCCCTTCTAATTTGTTGCGAAGCGAAGCGTCAAATTTTCACTGATTTTGGGGCAAATTTTAGGGCATTTTCTTTGATTTTGGGGCAAATTTTAGGGCATTTTCATTGATTTTGGGGCAAAAATTTGTATTTTCCGCAAATTTTAGGGCAAATATTTGAATTTGTCGCAATTCTTAACCTCTACCTCCTCCAAGAATAATTTTAGCTGACCCCCCCCCTGTCTTCCGACCAATTCACTATTTCTGTTTAATACTGAATGTTAAGAATTCTATTGAATTGTTAGTCAAATAATGCAAACATAGAGCCAGTACTGTAAAAAAGTGATAAACTAGTAATAAAAGTTCAGTGATGGGAACTTGATCAAATGTGGAGCTCGATGTGAATTATGTGCTTGGTTGTTTGTGAGATCTATTATTTTAAGTTTGACTGATCATCAATATTTGAGCTATTACTTAGGCTACAAAAAATGAACAATATTATTTGTACTGGGTTATTTTTGAAAGACATTTTTCAAAAGCTTATTTTTCAATTAGGATATGATTCTGAACCGGGACAAAAAGATAATAAAAATATCGGAGGAAACATTCGAAAACAATTTCGAATCTGATATGAATTATGTTTTCAAAAGCAGTTATAAAAACGAAAACTCTTTTGAAATGAACACAAATATTGATTGGAAAAAGTGGACGAAATTTGCAAATAATATTACAACAAATTATTCATTGAACTGGTTATCAGATCTCTTATTGAAACGAAATAATAACTCAATTCAAGAATATTCTTGGAATAAGAATAACAACAATAATACGGATATAATGTCTGCTCTTATATCGAAATCATATGAAGAAAGTTATGAATTGAAACAAAATATTACATTAAAGCCTAAAACAAGACTCAGAGTCACTTCATATATGGATTGGATCCCAGATATGATATTGCCGTTCAAGGCCAAACTTGTTGTGACTGGGATCTATTCGAGACAACTTTTAGCTTTGATGAAGAAGAATAGATTGGATGTCACTGTGAGTCAAACGACAGATAATTCGCTAATAATTGAAGTGCAGGGTGAATACAGATGTAGTTATGGATTGAAAATGTACGTGGATGAAAAGGTTGACACTATTAACCCTGATAACATACATACCACAAACGATGAAAATTATAATCACTTGACCTGGCTAATACCAATAGGGATTTTGATTATATTAGTTATTATTTGTTTGATTTTATATCGATTTAAAGCGAAAATAATTAATTTTTTAGAAAGTCGTAATAGTATTGCAAACCAATTGAATAATGAAATTCACGCCAGCGGTACATCAATGTGGTCAAGGTCATATTTTCGCAGCAGAGACAACAGCACAAACAATAATAATGACACTAATCATAATCTAGTTTACTTTATTAATAGTGTACAACCAAATCCGGTGCCGAATAGAGATTCTGATTTAATATCAAATGTGAGCGAGCACATTTATGAAGAAATTCCTGATAATGAAAATGTAAGCTCTAATATAAGTAGACCTAGAAGACTACCTAGATTTTGAACTAGATTTGATTGTTCCACATAGACTACCTAGTTTCAAAATGTATTATTGTAGTTGATTTTTATCCTGTAAACTGTTATTAATTATATATTAGAATTGATATTGTACAAGCACAATTTTATTTGTAATGAAAATCTTGTTTAATATAATTTTTGTCTAATTTTTTTGAAATTATGTAAATTCAGCAATAATAAACTGGACAATTATTCTACCATGTGAGTTCAACCGAAAACAATCTAGACAATCGCACATGTGTTACATTTTATAATATATACCGGATATGAAAATGTATGCTCAAATGTATGTAGGTAAATAACCAATGATTCATCACCAAAATCAATTCCTTTTACAGAATTTCTATTAATCTATTTATTTTGTTACTCTGGACAAAAATTCTAAATGAAAAATAACCTTTCAAAATTGAAGGCGCTGGATACAAAAAGTTAAAATTATAAATTTCAATTGAGTATACATTAGGTCTATCGTTGATAAACTTGAGAATATAGCCATTAGTAGATAATTGAGGCAATTAGAATTCATAACTATAGTGTTTATCTATAGCAACACTGATTTAGTTGTAATGATTACATTTTTGTAAAATTTCAAATTTTTGAAAAACCTCAAAAAGTACAATTTTAAAAATTTTTACAACAATGGTGGACATCCATACAAAACTTTCAGACGGTTAAATTTTCAAGAATATAAGCTAGTATACTGGCGAATAAAAAGCTTGCATTTATGTGGTAGAGAAAGTTTAATCTCTATATATTTGTGAATATAGATGATCTAAAATTAATCATACAGTATACTTTAGCATTTGTCACAATTATAACTTTCCCCATCAGAGTAAAATATCCGGTCTGCCAAAAAATGATCGAGCCATTTTCGAAATATCTCCTAAATAAAAGAGCGAGCTCAAATCTGAAAACTGCAAAATAAAGTTTATTCAATTGCTACCTAATATTATAAAAAATCAGTGTTATTTTCGAATAAAATTTTCGTAAAAAATCGTCAACTCTTGGAAGGCCTAGGTCACTTCGACTTCCCTGATAGCTGGGACTGGTTATATGAATGGATATAAAAAAGGAATAATTGGTCTCTCTTATAATATTACATTAAAATCTTTGAAATTATAGTGAAAACTTATATATCCGATGTAGAATTTTATTAGGAGATATTGATAATAATGAAAATATTTCACCTGAATTAATTTTTTAGTTAATTAATTTTTCATATAAAATTTCAATGTTTAATTTTCAAAATTTTTAATTGAAAAAATTAATTATCTCAAAAAGTATTCCAGGTAAAATATTTTCATATTATTTTCTTATTCCTTTTAAAATTCTACCCCCGATGCATTAGTTTTCAAATATAATTTAGGTCAAAAATACCAATGCATGGCTTGTCCTTAACAATATGTTTTACTTCCAAACATTAATTGTGAATTAAATTTTGACGATTTTTTAAATAAGAGAGGTCTATTTTTTTTATCTTTCATATCAATTCATAAAACCAGTTCCAGCTATCAAAGCAGTCAAAGTTGCCTAGGTCTTCGAAAAAGTGACGAAATTTTTTCGAAGATTTAATTCGATAATAACATTGAATTTATATTATGTAGCAATTGAATAGAAGTTAAATTTGCATTTTTCACAATTGAGCTAGCTCTTCGTCAAGGAGATTTCAAAAATGCCTAGCTAATTTCTATTTGATCGAACTGATAATATGAAGGTGAATATATTGAAAATGCTAATTTTATTAGATTTTATTTAAAAACAAGCCCGAACGTCATTACGAACAGTATACTTTGTATCTAATTGTGACAATCTTATGAATATAGATATTAGTAAATTTTTACAATGGATAACAGTCACCTTCTCAGGAGTATAATCAAGCATGCTTGCTAAAGATTTCGACTTTAAACGCCATTTTCAGCCAATCTGACGGCCATCTTGTTTTTCAAATACCCCCCTAATACCTCAACTGAGTATTGGCAAAAAAATCCTCCATTTTACCCCATCTTATACTCTCTATCTCGACAGACCTTGCACATACCTAATTAATAGTATTTAGAATCCAATAAAAATTCATCGATATTCTAGCAAAGTACATCAAGTCACTTTGATTCAATGGGCAAGTAGTTGCATTTGATTTATATCCTAATTTGTGTGCTAATGATATACCAAGAAGCACTGCCCTTCCATTGACGTACTGTATTAGCCCACCGCCAGAATCGCCCTGAAATACAAGATATAATGTTTTTATGTTTCAGGTTATTGACACAATTTAATGTTATATTATTTGAAAGATAACCAAATTTCCTTGGATAAAAATGTTAGCAAGTAGAAAAAGTTAAAAATTGAACAAATTAACTGACCTTGCAGATTGTTGAGCCTATTAAAGGAGGATATACTTCGGCCACAATGCGATTTCCATGAAAATCATCCGAATCATCTCTATAACCCCTAATTTTTACCCAGCCCATTTGAACGTTTGAAGGATGTTCTTGCTTATCATTGATTATCCCGAAACCACTGATCAAAGCGTATTCCTCTTTATTATTCAAAATATTCCTTTTCGGTAAACAAATTGCATTCACTTTACGATATTTGCTGTTATGCGCGAATTGAATCGCAGTTTTCAACTTAATCAGACCCAGGTCACTAATTGTATCAACCTGGTCTAATGGAATGTCGTATGCTTCATGTGCTCGTCCTTTATGATTTGTATTTATTATACCAGGGTATACTCTGATGTCAGTCGATAGCGTATATTTGCTTTCATTACTAAAATAAAATCATCAATTTTATACGAATTTTATTAAAAATAATTTATCCTTGCTAGATTTACTGAAGTTAATCATTAAATATCAAGGAATATATAGGGTGGTTTGATTATAAGAAGGCCTGGGGTACTTCTACAATTTTTAAAATTATTTCATCAATGTAAAATTAAAATTTAACCTTTTTTAGGCCTCTGTACCAAATTTCATATTTTTACCTCATCCCGCAAATATTTTGTACAGTAATCAAAATGTTAAGTCGATATAATGTAAATCAATGGAAATCTGGAGATATTTAACCATTAATAGGCTACTTTTCTATTGTGAAAATGGTAACCAAGAGCATATTCAAATTCACCAAATAGGATCTAAATTCCAAAAATAAATATCCTAGTACATTTTGACTAGATTAGTAAAATTTTATTTCTAAACTAATTGTGTGCTACAGCATAAAGTTTATGGCAGTGTTTTAACCATTTCGAAAAATGTTAAGTTCCATCCATTCCCGAACTGATCAAGCAAATTTCAACTTGTGGCCATAGACATGTTCTACACATATCTGAGATTACGGAAGAGTGAGCTTGTTAAATTAGGTTCAGTAATAATGGTGCTGGACTCAAATTATCTAATTAGCCAAAAATTGAAAAAAGGGAAAATGTTCATAATCGAGTCCAGCACCAGTATTACTGTACATAATGCAACAAGCTCACTCTTCCGTAATCTCAGGTATGTGTAGGACATATCTATGGCCACAAGTTGAAATTTGCTTGAAAATGTAGTTTGTCTGGAAACATTGTGGGTTTAGAAGTATATCACGTGATCTGAATCAATTATAAATATAAAATTCGTTTCTTTCGCCCTATTATTCATAATCTGAGTTTCACTTACTATAGACAATGACCTGCACTGATAATCCAGTTCTCGTTCAGTACAACACCAGTGCAACTGAAGCTATATATATAAATGGTTTATTAAAGTTAATCCGATTAAAATATTATTAAAGTTTAAATAATACTTACCTTTCGCCATCATTTTTCAAAGTAATCAATGCAGTCCAGGGCATTTCACCGACACGTGCATCCCTACCCCTGACAATACTGGCGGACGTATTATACCATTTGAAACAACTCTTTTGAGTCATTCGATAGGATTCGCGTGAAATACCGCAGTCTTTGATCGTTACGTTCGGGTAGTCTTCGATTATAGCGTGATTTGCATTATAGCAGACATTTGTGAAGACATACACTGTTTGTGTGATTACATGAATATTATGAATAACTTAATTAAAAATGTATTTTTATCGAAAAAATTAAAAGAAAAAAACTTACAAATTATTAAATAAATAACTGATAAATAAAAAGACATTTTTATTATACAATTCCTGACAATAATAAAGGAAATACAATACAAAGCAAATCAAACTTAAAATTAATTTAAAGACAAAACTTGGAAAAAAGGTTTTGCCTTCTCGTGCGAAAAAGTCTGGTGTCATCATATGAAAAAAGGGTGGATTAAAATATCAGAATTACATTCAAACCATATCAAATCTGTTCGATCATTTTTAAATCAATCACTCTTTGAACTTGGGAAAATTTCAATTGATACAACATTTTTGAAATGTATTTTAAACTTAACCTGTTAAATATTGTGTTTTTATGTTAAAACATTCAAAATAAAATTTTTATGTTATGATGGCACCAGACTCATATGAAATAAGAAAAGGCAACTGTCAACAAGTATTGTTTATAACAGAGTTACGGAAAGTTGGTTAACGTTATGACTCATGAGAAATGTAATGAAGTTTAAACTTAAATATATTCACAATATTTTAAGTAAATTTCAAATGAAATTAAGCAAAAATTATTAAATGATTAATTAAAGAAATTACATAGATAATGAACTTTTTAAAAATAATCATTAGACTTTTCTACCCGAATTATGAAAAGCCCTGAATCTTTTGAATTAATATTGAATTACATGTGAAATTTAAAGCATTTGATATTTGAATATCAGTTCATTATAATTGGAAAATATTTTACTTTTGTTTCAAATTCTTATAAAATCTAATTTTCAATAAATATATCATTTAAAAGACATTGAGGATTAAGCAATGGATGCCTTAATAAAGGATTCAATAACTTTGTAGTTGAGTCGAAAATGTTTGCAGACATGTATTGCCGGAAAGTATTCTTTGAGGCGAAACTAGAATTCATTGTTTGGATAATGTTGTGATGTTTGCACTGGAATAGTGTTCAGTACATCAGGTCGTTTATCATAACTTATATTAAACTCTGATTAAACTGGAAGTGCTAAACTGGCGATTAAAAAACTTATCAAGAACAAATCAACACAATACATTTGCCCTAGTAATTTTTTATTTTTTTTAATTTTATTTACATTTTAAAACGCATATAAATAATGGGATCAAATAAATGTTTGAAATTTTATTATCTTGATTAAATTCGGCAAAATTTTATGCTAGTTAGTAGCCACCGATTTATTGCTTGGTTGTTTCTAAAATAATTTTCCAATGTCTACAATCAGCATTGCCTCAACTTTTGCTCTGGTTTCAATAATATCCAGATCCTTCGATTAGCTTTAATTCAATATCCGATTTAACATTGTTTAACTGCCTTTTCAAGAGCATCAAGCACCACTTTCTTATGTAAGTTTTAAGCCTCGAATACGTTGGTCGATGTTATTCGTGACCCAATGTTAAGTTATATCTACACTTTAAAAAGTTTTCATTGACTGTACAGCAAAAATATTGTTCCTCAGAGATGTTTATTTAAGTCATACGCCAGTATAAAATCTGAATTAAATAATCATCTAGGTAAATCAATGTTTTTCTTATACGCAATTACTGAGTCATACAAATTGTAGTTTTAATCTAACATTGGGTCACATCTGGTCAATACTTTTTTATTGAGATATTTATCAAGGAATACACACGTTTCGCCTTGTAGCGTTTCGCCTTGTGACGTTTCGCCTTGTAACGTTTCGCCTTGAGACTTTTCGCCTAAAAACTTAAAAAAATTTAATCTCGATTTACAATCAATTTTTTTCAGTATTATTTATATTGTATTTAGTAACCTAACCTAACCTAACCTAACCTAACCTAACCTAACCTAACCTAACCTAACCTAACCTAACCTAACCTAACCTA
>JAQIWA010002678.1:0-12600 GCA_034693305.1 Eueremaeus valkanovi | reverse complement strand
ATCAAATAATTGTTTGAATAAAAGTTTAATTATTTATTCATAAAATTATTTTAATCTCAACTCTTGTGTCAAAAGTTTATTTGATTTCAAACTGATATAAAATCATCGAAAGAGATAAGAAATTATCAAAAATAATATAATTAGTGAGGCACACATTTTATTTCCGTCTGTATATGCCTGCTAATATTCGTGATCTAGTTTCAATTTGAATGAATGTCATAATATTCACTAAATAATAAAATATATACTGGATGAAAATTGTAGAACACATTTATTTCCAATTCTCAGCTCATCCACCGATCATGGCTCATCCACCTAGTTAGCCTGCTCATATTACTGCTCAATACAACTGGGTATAAAAGTTAAAATCATTTAACTGTAAGAAGGAAGGAATGTACGTAAGGGTAAAATATAGCGAAAAAATTATTACTAAATATAATTCCTTTCTATAAAAAGTATAATAAATTGTTTGCTTAAGAAAAATAACTTTTATTTGTCGGCAAATTAATCAAGATTATAATGTGTTATTTTTTACACTGGTGCTTCTCTTACGCACTCAATTGACTTAATAAGTATCGTGCTTTCTCGTGAGAAGGCCAAGATCATGGGAGAAAGTATCGCATTCATAATATACAGTTTAATGAATAATATTATTTTTCAATGTCTATCAAAAAATCTCGAATTGAGTGACAATTTTCCCGAATTTTTATTTCAATAAATTAATTGGAATTAAATCCTTGATATGATATGGATCACTTTGATCTTAACCCAAGGGTATTACACTCTGGTCACACCATTTATTATTAATCTGAGAAGTGTAGAAATTAGGGTAAATTCTCAGTTAAGTTGATGTAAAGTGAATTCATTTGTAGAAATATTAATTTCCTTTTAATATGAATTTACACTTATATTCACTAATGGTTTGAATCGTAAAGAAATGTTTTATTGGCCTAAGTATGACATAAGTAAGAAATCGTCCGATCCTTTAGTTATAAAACATTTGATGCAATTCAGGTGCGATTTGTTTGCAGATCATTTGGAAATCCGTTTCAGACAACTGTCTCTCCGTTTATGGAGCCGTTCCTTATCATCACATGTTTAACAGTTATCGCGGATAAGGCCAGACCTCATACACGCCTTCCTATTCATTACAATCAAACTCTATATTCATTATTCAATTGATTCAGTTTTGAAAACTGAAAAACAAGTCCTTATGTCGTCATTCGTAGGAAAATGCGATTTTATATTAAAGTGTAAAATAAGAGTAAAACAGAATAACTCTTAAAATTCCAGTTTTTCAATACGAAAGTGTAATTTCCAATTGAATCGGGTGAAACAAAAAAACTAGATTACTATCAGTGCCACACTTATTGATAAAAAAAAAAGTATCACATAATCAAAAATAGAAGGAAATGAGTCCAGCATTTAATTCTGAATTTGATTAGGCAGCTAAGGGAGCAAGGGTGTATCTGATAAAAAGGCTAGTGGATCAAAATAATTATGTATATTGACTCAAATTAGACTAAGACAGGTTAAAAATAGATTTTAACCATATACATTATGTAACAATGTTGTAGAGCTTATTTTTTAATCGGCCTGTTATCAATTTATGAGCTATGGGGCCATTAATAGAGGAGAGAGCGAATACAAAATGATAAAAAGTATTAATACTTTAATAAGAATTAATGAAAAATAATCAATAATTGAGTTGCACTGCATTTCTGTTTTGTTTCGGAAACTATGAAAACAGAAAACTTTTTAATTGTTTTGTTTATACTTTTTGAATGATATTTCAATCGTATGAATCATTATTATCGATCATTAGCCGTACGTACAGTACAACTATGCAATCCTATTATGTAGTGCTAAAGAACTAGAGGCCAGGCTATGTGTGCACAGGCTTAGCCATACAGGTCTTTCCCCAATTGTGTGGCAATAGTTATGTTGTGACGAATGCTTTGGCATAACATTTGAGTGGATATACAAAAATCTGGTGACGTTTGCACTGTTAGTGCTTTCACTGATTGCTGTCTGAATAAGCGCTGGCTTTCTGTCCCGTATATACAGTAGATGTTATGTGACGTATAATCTGGTGTGACTGCGCTGAGTGCACAGTGAGTGTGCGCTGTAGTGACGCTTCAAAGATCGTACGATCGTTTCACTCAATAGTATGAATGGATTTGAACTCCGAATACAATCTAATCTATGCTAACGAGACGTACGATACGTACGAGTTATATACAGTCAAGGATTGAAACGATCGGCACATCTATTGAAACACTATTTTAATCAAAATATTTATTTAGCATTCAATTGATTCTATCCTTCAGTTCATTAAATCAGTTTAACTGATATTCTTCTTCACTCTCACTGTGTGTTTGTCTTTTTTTGTTTGTGTTTAAAGAGATAAGTCATCTCTGTATTGGCCAACAGTCCTCAATATGTTTGACACGAGTGTAGACCAAGACATGTGTTGACCACAAATATGTTGATCAGAACTAAATTCAAATCTTAATTAAGAAGTTATTTAATTGTATCGCAAAGTATAACAAGTTTTTTAAGACTTATTTTTGTAGTAATTATACGAATAATTGATATATATTTTTGTTATAGTTTTAAACTGATATTTAATACAAACAAAGTTTAGTCTGTTTTTTGAAACCAATTTTTGAAAATCATTTTTCTATTGGAATCCGATATTCAGTTTCATTACTGAATATAGTTTTTTAAAGTCTTTAATACAAAAAATATTTTTAATAATAATTAAATAAAAATATTTGATATATAACTGATTTGTGATATAAACTGATAGCGAGAAAGCATAGGAAGTAAAAGACAGTAATAATTGTGCTTAAGATCCGAAATGCAATTGAATTCGAGTCACTGTTTAGTAACGAAATTATTAATGATATTCAAAGCTATGAAACGACTGAATGGCAAACAATTGCGTAAATATGTGTCAAACAAGAAGTTTATTACCGGTGCGGTCGGCCTACTCGTGGCCGTACTATCGCTCATAGCTTTGGCCTCTTTTCGGCCGATCCTTAAGCGCGTGATTCAAAGTCAGATGAATTTGGAGAACGGGAGCCAATTCTACAAGTGGTGGGCCAACCCGTCGGTGCCCACCGAAGTCGGCATCTACTTCTTCCATGTCCTCAATCCATACGAAGTACAAAATGGTGGCAAACGTATCAGAGTTAAGGAAATGGGCAAATATATGTTCCAGTGAGTATCACATCCCTTTCCTCCCTTTCCTCCCTGGCCAATGTCATTCACTCCCCCTTTCTTTTGTATCTATACTGTAATACTTTGTTCCCATTTGTTGTGTAACGCTGTGTAGGTCTACAATATGGATGTGTAGGCTCTGTAGGTTCGGTAGCTTTGCTCAGTTTATGTACTTTTTTGGCGAAAATTCGGTTAAATTTTGAGATTTTTTTTTTGTTTTTTCGCTATTTTTTGCTTGAAATTGGACCGAATTTGGCCGAAAAATGGTGCCAAAGGTGCATCGACATCCCTCGCCGGTTTCAAAGCTCAGGGATGTTCTGCTAATTTCATGTCTGAGTCAGACTTTTGTCATCCATAAGCGCACAGCTATTGCACAGCCCTTTAAGCGCTGACTCTATTGCTCTGTATTTAACTCTTTTGCCAATTAATGAGTAATCGATTTAATAATAATTATATATATTTTTTCCACTCTTTTAGACAACACTATGAAAGACAAATCATAGGCTTTTCGGATAACTTAGAAACGGTTAGCTTTTATGAGCGCCGTTACTATGTTTTCGATCCAATCAAGACTACCGGTTCTCTTGACGACAATATCACTGTAATTAACGCGCCGTTCGCTGTAAGCACTCATTAAGTGACTCATTATTGTTGACAATATTGTACTTATGATTGCTATTAATGTTTTCAAACATCGATTTGTTTGCAATCATAAGACTAAACACTTGACATATGTTTTCATAATCTTTTTATCTATTGATTAGGCCTTGGGTTCGATAATACCCAAAGTCATAGACGGCCTCCCTTTCCCTCCGATCTTCAATTCACTGCCATACCGAGCGGTCAACTCATTCCTCGATAGCCACAAACAAACCCTTTTCGTGAACACAACGGTACGGGATCTGCTCTACGGCTATAGACTGGATATCTTGGACACCGCAGAGGAATTCGCAAATACTCTCAGGCCTTACGGCTTCTCCGCTGATATAATGCCCAAACAATCGTTTCCTAATAACTCGTTCGGTATACTGAACGGCCGTAACGGCACACTCGACGGCCCCTTCGAAGTCTATACCGGTCTCGGGGGTACTCAAGACTTGTTCGGGTATTTCAAGACTTGGAAGAATCAAACGTAAGCTTTGCTCACATTTTCTATTATTGATAATTGAGTTCTAATTATTGTATTATTTATTCATTTGAATCCTATAGTCGTCTGAACTGGTGGTCGGCTGACAGTTGTAATCGCATTAATGGCACCGACGGTACTATTTGGCCGCCATTTATCGACAAAAGGAATAGACTTTACTTTTATGTGCCGGACGTCTGCAGGTATGGCAACGGGTTTTCCGCTTTTTTTTGGTTGAATTTAAACTAAAGTTTTGTTTGAATTGCACTTCAGATCACTTTATGTCACATTTCAAGAGGAATCGGAACATAAAGGCATAAAAACGTATATATATTCAGCACCGGATGAGATGTTGGCCGGAAGTAATCCGGAGAACCAGTGCTTCTGTATGAACGACAATAAGGAACAGTGCCAAATGGACGGCATATACGACATGTCTCAGTGTCAGAACGATATACCCATTATTGTAAGTTTGCCCCACTTTTTGGGCGCCGACACCCGAATCACTGATCGCATTGAAGGCTTAAAACCAGACGCGAAAATACATCGACCAGTCATTCACGTCGAACCGGTATGTAATCTATTGATTGAGTAATTGTTTGATTTTATTTTTTTCTTTTAATTTATTGTTTAATTAATTATTTTTTGTTCTTTCTCTCTCTTCTGAACAGACTTTAGGCGCTGTAATACACGGCGACAGTCGAATGCAAATGTCTATTAAAGTACCAAAAAATGATTACATTCGGTAAATAAGATTTTTTTTTGAAATTTTTTATGTGTTTTGTCTTTTTTTTTATTTATTTATAATTTTTTTGTTTTAATTTTTTTTAGAGGTTTTGAGAATCTGGAAGAAGATCTTTATGTGCCATTGTTTTGGGGCTATAAGGTATGTGTGCTCTTCGAGTGCTTTTCGATTTGATTTTTGTTTTAATTGTGTTTTTTTTGTCTTTTTTCTTGTGTCCAGAAATTGGGTATTTCTGATGACTTTGCGGCACAACTTAAGTCACGTCTATTCACACCCATTATTGTCATTAAATACGTTATAATTATGGGTATAATAACCGGCCTTTTCATGCTATTCATCGCAATATTATTGGCTTTTTTATGTCAAAGTCGGGTAAGAATTCAATGAATTTCATTAATTGTTCTTTACTTTTGTCTGTCATTTGATTTTGAGTTTAATTATTTGTTTTGTTTTCTGTGTTTAGGTTCTGTCGATATCACTGAACGACGAGTTAAAACCGTTTCAAACATTGTCTGAATTTGACGACAGTTTAGACAAAAAGGATTCCAATGAGTCGTCTGTCGTAGAGATGGAGTACTTAATGAAAATAAGTCCCGAAACGAGGATTTGATTAATTATAACAATTAGTTTAGGCTTTAATTTAATTGTTTTTCTAAATACTATTTTCCTATTTATTTGATAAATGCATTCATTGGGCCATAAAATCATTAAAAACGACTGTATTTTTGCTGTCAATCATTAGAGTTGAGGCCAAATATATATATATCCGGAAACCGGAAACAGAATCTCATTTTCACTCTCTTTTATATTTTTTAATTGTATTTCTATTGTATGTATAGATTAAGTAATTTTTTTTAATGTAATTTAAGATAATATTAACTATTTTTCGAATTAATATAAGATTTTTTTAAATAATAATTAATGTCTTTTTTTTGATGAAAACATTTGTATATATTTTTAATGTATTTTTGTGTAATTTTATGGAAAAAATTATTAAATTTTTCATCAATTTATTACTTGATTTCGTTTTATTATTCATTAAATTATTGGACTTTTTGATTGATTTATGTTTTCGTTTCGAAAATTACTTTTGATTTTAGCATAAAATTTGTAAAATTATAAACATTTGACATATATATGACAATTATGGGTCAAAGGGCAGGTCAATGGATGATAAAACTGAAAATTGGTACCAATAAATCCCCCTGACCCTTTATTAGAGTATTCATTGAAAGCAAAATATCCAAGGACACTATCTTGATCAGGAAGTCAATAAATCAATTATTTGATGCAGTTTTGGAAAATATTTGAAACTATTTAATCAATTCTTTGTGAATGAATTGATCTCTTGATCTCTTTGCATCATTTGCACCAAGGCCGTTTCACTTATTAAAGATTACATTTATATTGTTTGGAATTTTTTAAGTAAATATACTATTCCTCACCCTTTTTCAACTCTGGTTAAAAAATGACCAGTGCACCAAATAAGTTATCATATAAACAAGATAGTTTACTCGAGCATCTTTAAAAAGAATTTTCAATAAGCCCAGTGTCATTTCCATAGAAAGCATAATAACAAGCATGTTTAGAATATACAGTACTGTGTAATGAACTGCTAACTAACCAAATATGACCTGTGTCTCAAAGATCATCTTGTCAATTTTTTTTTGGTCATATTTATTTTTATTCATAATTATAGTAATTTTCTTTCGATTTGTAATCTTTTTATTTCAAAAATAACTTTTGATTTTAACATAAAAATTGATAACAAAATAAAAACATTTGAAAAAAAGTTAAGAAAAATAAGTTTATGAGAAATCGAATTATATTTCGCTTTTGTTTATAGAATTTTTTTTCAATTATTTTGAATTATTTTTATTCTAAAAAAGTTTTTAATAAAAAGTCAATAAATAAATACAGTATTGAAATGTTTAGTCTATTTTCTAACAGATTAGAGACAGACTAAACATAAAAATCAATTTTAAAACCGTGAACACCCGGTTCACAATAGTGTTTAAAGTTTGTTATAAATTACCCATGATAATTCTAAATATACTAGCATTTGACATTGGATATTTTCTTATTATTAGAAGAAGTGCTCAATTTAGCTATGATTTTATGAAAAGTGTAGAAATTCATTGAATCAAACAATAGAGTGACGAATATTAAGAGCTATTAAGAGCTCATATGGTATCCAATGATAATTATTGTTGAAAATGAATGGTTTGTTCGGAAAGATCTGCTTCTCATTACAAAACAAGGATGAGCTCGAATAAAACTGCTCTGAAATTTGTGTCCTAGTTTTTTTTTATCTTGTTAATTACTATAATAACCGGGCATTCCTGGTATTTCTCAATATGCCAGCACAAATATTGGAAATATATTCGCAATGGCGTCATACTGTTATAATCTAGATCATGTTTGTTAAATACAGTACTAGTTCTACTTTAGTCAATCGGGTCGATTTGGGTTGGGTTTAAATGTGTTTTCGGTCTCCAATTGAGATACAATTGATTTTGACAGTCGACCGATAAATACAAGTTTTTATTTTCTATTCTTAAAAGTTAAGGCACTTTAAGGCCAAACCTCAACCTTATAAGCATTCAATCGAGACATTATTTACTATTCTTTTCAATACCTGTCCATTCGATCACTGGTCTACTGGTGTATGAATTTTTATTTATTGGCAAATAATATATTAATCAAACCATCAACTGGTGATCAGATTCGTCTTTTAATTATAACCTTTCGCACTAATCGAACATTTTTTTCATTATTCAACTCAACTGTGTTTACACTCTTTTCTGTGCATTTTTTTTCTTTATTTGAATGAAAGGCAATTTTTTTCGTATTTGAACTACTTTTGAAATTAAGACCAAAAGTAAAGCTATAAATATTGGATAAAATGCTTCTTAACTGCAAATAGACTTAAATATAACCCTAAATGAAGTTTCATAAAAGAATTGTAAAATTACTTCTGATTATAGCTATACTAACTGTGATAATCAATGCGGGACCTAAATTCAAGTTGATGAAAATGCTATTGAAGGTATAGTATGTGCCGGTGCTGTTCCAACAGACTATTCAACAATACTTATAAAGTTATTGAACTTAATATTGAATTTTGTTTAATAATGCAAATAAACTATTCCGGGAACAGGATATGATCATGGACAAAAAGATGCTGCCATTGCCCCTACCATTACCACTGCCACTGCCACTGCCTATTCCCTGGCCGACTGTGCAAATTACATCCACGTGTCCTTTTGTTCTCCAAGATGGTACAGTTGTCAACCCTGGATAAAAGAAGAAAGGTGAGTCCATTGATTTCAATATTAGCTGATAGGAAATGGATGAAAAGTGGAATAAAGGGAAAACTTTCTAGCATGACTACTTTTCTAATGAAAGAATGTTCTTGGTAAATTTTAAATTAGGCAAAAATTATTTTGTAAATTGAACACAGGGTAGATTTTGACTAATTTTCTCTTACAATCATTGATAATATTTATTCTGTTCGGCAGCAGTACAAGCACTGGATTAAATAGCCTGGTAGCGAATCTATCCTGGAATGTTGACGTGCAAGCACAAGTTTATATTTGCATCAATAATCAAATGACATTGTACCAAAAAGTATCACCTTCATTGTAAATGTTCAGCCGGGTGTGTGTGTCAGACGTTTTGAATTTATCGATGTTTTAAATTCTTGCAAGAATTCTGCCAAATATTTCATATCGTACTGTAGTTCCTTTTAACCTTGATCATAATTAAAGAGTTGGGCCTAAATATTAATAGTTAATACTCAGTTAGATCTCTGTTTCTATGCCTATCATATGATTTGTTAAAATAGAAATCATTTTTTTTCTATTTATAAAAATGTTCTTTAATTCAAATTATATAAAATTCATTTCAAACACATTAATGGTTTGCAAACTATAATTGTTTTTATTGAAATATAAACAGAATAATAAAATAGTAGATAGTTTGTGCTCAGGCATATTTTTTAAGCGCATTCCATCACTATATTGTCTATCCCTTAGCATTCAGTCCATCCAATTATCTTCCGGTTCAGACAATTCATTCTCTGAGTCGTTAATCGGCGCCGGAATTAAAGCCGAGACCCGATCCATAGCACTGGTAGGTGTATTGCTTTCCTTTGGAGGCCTTCTTTTGACCTCAACTTTTTGATTACCACTAATGCCATCGCGTCTGAGCGCCAGTCTCTTCATCAGATCACCCATCAGGTCTCCACCACCCGAACCACTACCCTTGGCCGTTGAGCCCAATTCTTCTTTTTCTTTCTTTTGTTTCTTTTCGTCGATTTTCCTCTCCTTAACGGTCTTGGCCTTAGGCTTACCCCCGGCCTTACGGATCGAATCCAGAAGACTGGCCCGACCGCCGTCAATGCTAGGTACAGATGGTGGGGCGGGAGCTGTTGATTGTGGTGGCGGAGGAGGAGGAGCAGGACTGACAGATAGGGTTGGTGGCGGAGGAGGAGGTGGAGGCGGTGCCGACATAGTCGGAGGCGGCGTTAAATTGACTGCTGTATTGGTCGGAACGGAAAGCATTGGTGGTGGCGGAGGAGGCGGGGGTGGAGGTGGTACACCCGGTGGCAGCTGTGCTGATTTCACTGCCTCTGTAGGTTTGTTAGCGCTGGGAGTCGTCACTGAATTAGTAATGTTTGGAAGTGTTTGAGTGGGACTCGAAAACTCGAAATTCGGTAAAACCGGCAAAATATTGGGTAATAGACTCTGGTTTTGGTTGTATTCAATCGAATCGTTTGCGTCGTTCAGGGATGCGAACTCGTCTGCAATGCCTGGCAGTGAAGGCAGAGCTACGGGCAGACTCATCATCTCCGGTGCAGTTCCCATACCGAACTCAAAGTGCAATTTATTGATGTCGTCTATGGGCGAGGAGATAGAGTCGGGCGCAGACATTAACCCAAAGCCCGAACGACTACTATCGGTCGCATCGGTTGTCTGCACTGAAGGCATAGCTTTGGCCGGTCTTAGGGAACGAGTCATATAAGCGACTTCTGATGTATTGAATATCAATAGTGAACTCAAACTATGTATTCGTTGCCATTGAATAGAACCGATTCGTTCGTATAATTGATTGTTTCGTTTGGATTCAAATCTATGCTAAAAGTGTTTAAAAAAAATAAATTAAATCAAAGTTTTTAATAGAAATAAAGAATAAGGAAAAAAAGTTTATAAACCTTTGCATTTGTATTGACGTTAAAGAACTTCATTTTCTCGTTAATAATTGATTCCTCGAATGGAATCATTTGACCAAAACTTTTGCCAACATTTCTGCTATTATTGTTAAAGTCATTGATTTCGTTGTTAGAGTTGACTTGAATTTTCAGCTTTGACTGAATCTTATTGTAAACGCTTTCATACGAACTCTTCTTAATTGATATTTCATTTTTCGGATATTTATAATAAGAGAATACTTTTGAGGCTTTTGTGCCAAAAGTTTTCAATTGATTTACTTTTGCCGAACAATTGTTTGTACGATAATTGATGTCAGAAAGTGTTTGACCGAAACTTTTGATACTGTTATCGATGTCTTGGAAGACAACTTCAATATAATTATCCAATTGTTGTAAACTATTAATTATCTCATAAAGTGTTTCATCTCTTCTCAGGCCATAAGCAATAGTACTGATAATTAAACTCATTTTTTTCGTTTGAAACTTAATTTATTTGATTAATGACTTGAATGAAAAAAAAAATTATTTCTATTAAACTATTGGCAAAAAAGTAGGCGTTTATGGCATTCATGTAATTGTAATGCACTGTATAATACAATGTAGAAAAACTTTCGCGTATTTTCACTTTGCATTAGCACTGCTGATATTATAAATATATTCCATGTCAAACAATCATTTTCTAATCAATATTATGCGCGGAATATATTTACAAACATAAGTAATATAAGTACAGAATTGTAATGAAAAGAAAAATCAATTATTAATTATTCTATTGAATGCATAATTAAAATAAAAAATAATAATAGAAATTAAAAATTATTCAGTTTTTATAATGATATCTATTTTTATAAATATGAATACTATTAGGGATTAAAAAGTGTACTCAAATTGAATATAGAAAAATATTCGTCCCACTTAGCCCAAGATATGTGCCGGTTTATATTATAAAAAAGATGAATAAGAACTTAATTATAAAATTACAGCTTGATACATTTATTATCTCATTAGAATTTTTGTAGCAAAGCAAAATTTTCATTAAAATATTTATCCTAGCTTGCTTCTTTTAAGTATATAATCGAATTCCAAATATAACCCATCAGATAAGTGGAATGATCCATGGGGGAAAAATTTCCATTGATGATTCAGGTTAAATATTTAAAGTCTTAAAACTGTCAATTAGTTCAGTGTAAATATTTGTCTAATATATTTCAAGTGTGTTTGACTCATTCAGATTATTGATACAGATCAATTGGAATTTGTACCAATGAGTTGGAACATTTGAACCGTATTGACAGTTTGCATAATGAGTTGCGTTCATTGCTTCCTATCTTATCAATGAATTTGGAGTCAAAACCATTTGAGTTGATTTGTAAGACAATCATTGGTTGACAACCACTATATTAGTGACGCATTGGGTTTGTATGCAGAATAAGGCGCTCATAATAAACGTCAACAAAAATGCCGACTGATTTTCACCCTCATGTTTAAATAGCTTAACATTCTCAAGTCGAATATGGCCAAGTTGCTTAATTAATAATTATAAATAGCGAAGATATTTAATTAAAATAGTTTTATAATTGTCACGCTTTCAGCGATCATTTGTTTCTTACAGTTAAGCTATTTTGATAGACATTCCAAAAGAGTCGACTTAATCATTAAAAATAAATAGCCTTGAAGTTTGGTTATTATTAGTGCTGTGGTAATTGTGGCGAAGAAGAGTTAAAAGGAAGAGTTAGATTGATAAATGCCTGCGGGCTTATTCATCTATATAATTTAATCTAGCAGGTAGAGAGTTATTCGGCTATTATAGCGGATATAAAAATGACGTTGAATGCACTCTTTAGTACAGTCATGCTTTTCATGCCCTCTTCCCCTAACTGTGTGCGGACGTCATTTTTAAGTGTTTTTTATTGCGACCCAAGTTTTGAGATTTGGATTTACAGTTTATTCGCACCTCTTATTCAAATCAATGCATTTGTTGGCTATTTGTTAAATAACAGCAGTTTTTAAATATTCATATCTTTTATGCGTTTTTTAAATATTCATATGAATTAAACGTTTTATTCAATGTATGTATGGATTGAATAAAATAATTGTTTGACTAATTTATAGTACAAGGCTGTCTTGAATCTGAACAAAGCAAAAATGCTTTGGATTTGTGCAGGTTATGTAATACCGTTACGTTTTCCTTGAATTCATGCCCACTTACGACAACAACATATTGAATGAAAACTAGCGTTGCAAATCATTAAATTTAATATTCAATTTATTGGTATTATTAATTTTAAATAA
>JAQIWA010002677.1:0-12600 GCA_034693305.1 Eueremaeus valkanovi | reverse complement strand
CCGGTGCTGCACCAGTAAAAACTCGCCGCGGAGAAAAAGTTCTTTCCTAATTGCTTTACAAGGATAGAAATTTTCATGGAATTTTATCATCGGGTTTAGGCTCCAGCTTCATTTAAGTCTGTCAGTGTATTGTTTGGCAGGCTGTATAATAAATAAAAATAATACTGAATACAACTGTAGTACAGATTCTGTTACAGATGTCGGTTGATCTTACATTATATCTACTTTCATCAATACGTCTGTGACTCTACACAAAAAACTTTTTGCTGGAATGACTTCAGTTATATTCCATTACATTTTGTCTGCAATCAGTGTTTTTGTGTACACAGAATGCAAAGAAGAAAACATTGAAAATTACTTTTTGTGTATTATATATTTTTTAATTGACTTATAATCTATTCTTTTTTCAATATTCATTTAATTTCAATTAATTTTCAATAAATTTTTTCATATTTTCATGTACTTCATAACAAAGTCAAGTGGACCGCATTACTTACTACTTTGGAGTACTAGTTGGGTAACAAAGTCGTGACTCTGGTACAGACACAGACGTATTAATTAAAATAGATTTAACTTAAGATCAACCGACATCTGGTACAGAACTGTATTTTATTAATACAACTTATGATCTACAAGAATGAAAAATGGTCAATTTTGAAAAGGACCTAGATGTCTGATAATTCTCTATATCTTATTATCATTGATAGTATTCTGATGATAAAATACAGTATCTGGTTGTAGAATGAATACAGTACAGTACAGGTTCATTTTTAATCATTTTTTCATAAGATTATAGTCAATGCCATTATCTCATGAGTTGTTAGTTGGGGTCAATTTTTTTTCAAAATTTAACAATTATACACATTATGATAAATGTGAATATGTTTCTGGTCTTATTCAGCTGACAGTTAAAAATCAAAATGTTGACCATTTTGCAGTCTACTGTACATTGTACTGCACAATTTGTACTTGTTGAATTCTATAAGTTATGATTTATATATTTATGTGAAGTGAGAAGAAATTATATGTTAAGTGAGACTACTCTATAATTTAGAGAAAATTAATTAAAATGCTTATTATGTCTGGAAGTAATGTATACTTTATGTATGAGTCAAATAAATCATATAATAACCGATAGTTTGCGGCATTTATTTTGATTGATTAGATTTCCTTATTTCTCATGGCATTGATTCAACACTTTCTGATTGAAATTGTTTTAAAACTGAACTAATTGTTTGAATGTTTGAAAAACTTACGACAATTATAAATGGATGGATTGCATACACCCTCGTAGGGAATGACAGAACATCCTTCTGGAGGCGGTGGACAGCTCTGCCAAAAGCATTGAACAGAGCCCTTAGCACATACACAGTGATGACAAGGATTTCTTCTGCTTATCCTTTCACCCGACAAATAGTTAGTTCCTCTGAATAAACACGACTTCTTTGCGGTCAAGTGTTTGTACACAACTCTCGGATCTATAAAATCAAATTCAATTCAATTATTATTTTAAGCAAATTATTTGTAATCTATTGATTGTTTGACCATTTGGTTGATTATGTTTGGAATGATTGCTAGAGCTGTTTGCACTCAGAGGTGTACAACAAATATATGGCAATAGGATTGCAATAAATATAATAAAGTTAACTCCAGAGCAGACATGGCTTTGCATTTTGTGTGTAAGTATAGAAACAAAACTAATAATAAATACTTTGATTCTCATCGACTGGAAAGCAATTTTGAAAGAAGGCATAGACATAAGGCATAGGCATAGGCATAGGCATCGGTGAGTTGTGACAGCTCTAAATTGATAGCTCTCAGCCTAAGACCTTGTTGTTTATTCCAAACCATTATCAATAGGGTATAGAAAGTCAAACGACGCTAAACGGGTAATCGTTATGCTGTACTGTATAAGTAATACAAAAGCAAAAGCAAACCCAAAATGCCATAACTTTTACTCAACATTTAATAGTTATTCTCTATTAGACATCATAGCCCTCAGGCATAGTCACTGTAGCTGTGCTGCACCACAACTGGCATAGAGGAGCAACCAATCCATCGATTGATGTAAGCTTTGATGGCTAGTCATTCACTACAGTACTGTATAATCATCTCTCTGTGCTTATCGCACCAAAGCTAATTCAAAGCTCGAAAACTATTCAATTATTAATATAAATTCAAATAAACAATTAATTAAGTATTCGTCGCTTCTACTACTCAATGGGAATTAACCCACAGTTTGCATACAATTAGATTTATAGCACTTTATTGTGTAATCAATCGATCATTTCATGTGAAAACAAACAAATCAATTAAATATTTTAATTATCACGCTTTCAATTGCTATCAATATATGACACTCGAGTGTTATTTGCGTCAAATTGCAAGTGTTTTACTGCAAGTATTGATTTCACATAATATATACCTGTATTGCATTGGTTTAGTCCCCATCCGATAATATCAAAAATAGAGTATAGGAATAAACGATCTTTAATTAGAAATCGGAAACAATTTGCAAATAAAACAACTTCATTTTTCCATCCTGCTATATTTTACAATTTTGAACGAACAGCGAATACATACCTGGTATATTTTATTGTGAAAGCTTATCATTCGCATTCACGACTTTGTTTGCCCCTGATACTGCCTATGTCTGCCGGTTAAATGGTCCAGACAGTCCAACTTTAGAGTGAGTTCTGTATATACTTCGGGTAAACTGAATGCATCCATACGTGAGAGAAATGTTTGCCTCAGACGAGCTTAATCTTAATTGGATGCGGCTATAGACCAATTATAATGAGACCATTAAATGTTGCCTTAATATTAATGAAGCAAATATTTAGAAGCCTTCTTCACCAGGTTAGATTTGACTCGGAAATAATGTTTCTGATTATCATAAGACGTGATAAACTGTCAGATTTTCCAAATGAAAAAGTTATTAAAGTTTTAAAACTAATCTTTATATCTCCTTAAATATGATCAGTCTTTTAATTTTCATTAGACTCGACTCAATTCAATATGAGTTATAAATTCTCGCATAATATCTGTCTGATCGCTGAAAATTCAAAACTCATTAATGATTAATAGATAGAATATTTTTGCGAATAATAATTATCTTGCGTTTCATTTCTTCAATGAATATTATATCAGAATTTTAAACAAATTATGTTCTTTTTGTTTTGAAAACTAGTGACCCAGTTTAGAAGGAACACTTAATTAAACTGACACAGATACTCATCATTTAATTGATAAAAGCACGTAATTTGAAGCAAAATCATTAATTATATAATTCTGTGTAACTCTAGAGATAAAAACTAATGTATTTAACGTTTATTTACTTAAAGTCAAAATAAAAAATATATATTTTTCTAATGGATTACTGCAGACAAACAAAAAGTTGTGGAAATAATCAATAATAAAGAGGATATAAAGATATGTTTTATTATAGAGATTATAATGACTTGCATTGATATGTAACTCATCTAAACATTAGAATCGATGGAATTTCCGAATATATTTTCCATAGACTGAACTGAACTGATGACCGATTAGTTAAGTATAAAAATTTTTGATCGATTGCTTCAATGATGTGATTGACAAAAGAGAATTTCAGATTTTGATGGCTAATCATATTGCAGTCAGGACTCCAACAGAGCCTCACAGGTTGTGGGGGTCGTCAACCACACCGAGACTACATGATCTCTGTTCGCTATACAGCACAGACTCTGAGTATATGTTCAGAACTTTAAATAAATTATTTTGGTTTCAAACTCTGATATTCCGAACAGAGATAACGACGAGAAGCGATCAGACATTTCTATGATATGAGCTTTACTTCATTTATATACTCTATGCCAGTCTATGCTATGATATGAGAATTAAACAGTGGTGCACAAGGTGTTTCTACAGTATGACTTTTGATGAGGGTCAACAAGTCTTGGCCTATTCTTAGGCCATTGTCCTCATCTAAATCCAGGAGTGAATCGGAAACTGACACTTATTTTTGAGCTTTCTATAGGGCATATTGAGCCAGGAAGTTTAGAAGATCATCTCATTTTTAATGAGATTTACCATTTTTATGAACTTGATCAATACAAGACAAGAACAAACTTGAATAATTATTAAGAAGAGTAAAACAGATTTAATTGTGATTTATGTGGATATTCACAATCAGTTCATTAGCTATTAATAACGAAATGCATTACAGGATAACTGAAATCAAATTCTGTTCTCTTATTAAAACTTTCAATTATTCATATTTTCTATACATATCCCAACCCTCCCTATGCCCACCAACATACAATTTAGGTGCTTTTATAAAATATGGGCAAGTGCAGCTAAGCAAAAAGACTGAATGTACTAAAAGTGCCCGTGCTAATGTATCGGCACGGGTTAACATAAGTCAAACGATTGGTAGCTTTGAGCACAGGTAGGATTTTGCATAGCATTCAAAATGTGCGCTATTTTTATTGTTATTGACAATGAAGTGAACCTTAGAGTCAGTCAGTCTTTGAAGTAAATAAAAATAAATAATTAATAAAATATTTTAAAAATAATATCAGAATATATGTGAGAATCGATTGGTTTTTGTATTTAATAATAATAATAATAATAATAATTATAATATTGTTTGCATTAATGGCTAATATATTGCGATCTGTTTTGAATGCAAACAATTTGTTGCGATTTCATAGTTTGAGTGCAAATAAAATAGCATTCATTGCAATCAGAAATTGTATTCATTATTAATAATATTTATATTTATTCTTATTATTAATCATACGTTTATTGCACCCATAGGTGGATGGATTCGGGACTGGAAGCCGGGCCAATACCCCAAGACTAAGGAGGAGAGAGAGGCGGCCGCCAAGAAGTATAACCTGATCCCAGAGGACTACGAGCCCTACCCAGAAGGCGAGGGAACGGGTGATTACCCTAAGCTGCCAGTTGTGGGTCAGGACGCGAGGGATCCGTACGAAGACTTTGATTACCACTACTACAGAAGAAATTACGGCGAAATGGTATTAGACTTACCATTGATTGCATTGAACACACATTTACTGATCGATCGCTTTATTTGACTATCAGTTGCACAGAGACTATGACTGCTATACCTCTGATCGACACAATCCCAATGAAGAGCTCCGATACTCGCCGTAAGAGTTGAGCCATTGTTTGATAATTTCATTGACAAATGATTCCTCTGTTTCAGACTCTATATGTTATCCACTTTCCTCCTGGCCTTCACCGCTCTCTACATCCTGGCGCTCACCGATGACTACTTCGACCTAAGGCTCATTTGGCCCCTCGTATGTCGACAACACTTTTGAACTGAATGTCTCATTAATTGAACAAAATTTGAACCTTTGTTACAGAAACCGAAACAATACCCAAAGCCAGGGGTCGTTCACTACACGTTCGAGCCGTTAGATTAGACCTAATCTTCAGTTTAATTATTATTATTTGAATTATTCGAAGAAAAATATAATTATTTCTGAATTCAATTGTAATTTAGTTTAATATTAATTAATGATTAATAGAATAAAAATTAAGAATTTATTTGGTTTTGAAGTTTGGATTGAATTTGAATTTGTTTTTAAATAAATGTTTTGAATGTGTTTTGGGATTTGACACAAGAATTACGGTTTCAATGAATGACAATATAATTAAGTATTGGATTGAATGGCAAACAAATGGATCGATTGTCTCATTACTTCAGACCATCACTGAATGGATTGGCTGAAGAGTTGGCACATTTGACACATTGTTCCCTCAAATTGATCACTACTTTGGCCAACGCCTCGGCATTGACGCCATTCTCCAGCAGTTTGAAGCAAATGGCCAGACATTCCGGGTCTAAATCGGTCTTCAGAATCGATGACATTTCGCACAGGATTTCCATAATCTCTTGGGAACCGTTCACTCGTTCATCCAATGGCGACATAAGACTACATGAATTGATTGTGTCGTTCAGATGGGCATTGGTTTCAGCCATTGCTCTAAACATGGATTCAAACAATATTTTTGGCGATAATTGTTATTAATATTAATTCATAACATAATTGAACTTAACTTACATTTCATTAGATTTTCACAAATTGTGTCAATATTTACAAAAATATTGTATTTATAAAAGTGAAGAGTTTGAAGACCAGCACAAAAGTACGTTACAATAAAACTATACTTTTCTACAACCCCTTCAATATAAGGCTCGATCAGAAGTCCCTGGAGTATGTTGCGGCGCCCGGTTCCCTTTTAGAGCTCTGATTGGCCGAAGCACTCAATTTGTAATAATTATTAAAAATTTCAAATCAGCCAATGAGAGCTCTAAAAAGCAACCGCGCGTCGCAACATACTCTAGGACCTAGGTCTAGGTACTTCTGATAAACCCTTTACATTTGAGGTCTTAGCCCATGAAAAATGATTACTATATTTGTGAACATTAACTGTTGATAACATTAAACCCCATCTGTTCTACACGTGTTTGGAAACAGTTTTCATTTGAATTAACTTAAAGTTTAAAATGAATTCAAAGCCAATCGAAGACCAATTAAGTGACAACTCATCCGACGAATGGAGTTCTGCTGAAGAACTCGACGATTGGATGAAGGATTTGAGTGATATATTGTGTCTTTTCTGTAACAAAACTTTCGGATCGATTGACAAATGCTTAGAACATATGAAGAGTTGTCATGACTTGGATCTGATTGATGTATGCGTTGGACACCGATTGGATTCAATCGCTTTCGTAAAACTCGTTAATTATATTCGAGTCAATGGACTCGAAAGCACTCGAATCAGACAAACAATTGAATCAAAGCTTTCGGAATCAGAAGAATATATGAAACCATTCATAAGTGACGACCAATTGCTTACATTTGGTATTTGTTTGCATTGTTTGCTTACAATTGTTGTCTTTAATGAGGTTTTAGTACTAATTATAGTCTTATATTCCAGACATTGAAAGTCAATACAATGATTGCGACAATGAGTTGATGGCCGACACCAGTAGTCATACAGACCCCGGTTATGAACACTTGTCGCCCACACAACTCATCCATAAGCTCAGACATTCTGAAGATAGGATTAAAGGACTGGAAAAGCAATTATCAGATCTGAAGAGTTTAGTAAACAGTTATATGAGTGACGAGTCTGTGGCCGAACAGCACCTGAATGTCAGCCGTTTGTCTGCGTCTGAAGACTCGCATTATATCGACTCGTATTCACACTTTGCCATACATTACGATATGTTGTCCGACAAATGCAGAACAAAAGCATACGAAGAATGGATTCTAAAAAATGACCACTTTTTCAAAGATAAGACTGTTTTAGACATCGGTTGCGGAACCGGAATATTGAGTTTGTTTGCGGCCAAAGCGGGCGCCAGACTTGTGGTGGCCGTCGATCAGAGCGATGTCGTATACAAAGCGATGGACATTGCGGTCGAAAACGGTTTCGATTCGAACATACGGTTCATCAAAAACAAAGTCGAGTCCATTGAATGGGATTCGTATGGTTTGCCCGATAAGTATGACATCATTATCTCCGAATGGATGGGCTATTTCCTGCTCTTTGAGGGAATGTTAGACTCAATACTTTACGCCAGAGATTGTTTGCTCAATGAATCGGGAGTTCTATTGCCCAACAGAACCACTCTATCGATAGCCGGTGTCTGCGATCCAGACCTACGAAACCGATTCATCAACTTTTGGGATAATGTCTACGGATTTAAAATGTCTTCAATGAAGAGAGAAGTCTTGAGCGAAGCTATGATAGAGTGTGTGTCCAGACATGTGATCCATACAAACGTTTGTGTAATAAAAGACTTGGATTTAAATACCTGTTCGACAGAAGAGACGCAAAGTTTTGAAACTAATTTCCAATTAATGCCTACTTCTAATGAGCCAATGGTTGCAATCGTCGGTTGGTTTGACTGCAGTTTCATTGGCCAACACTTCCGACACGAAGTCGTTCTCTCGACGTCTCCCTTCGCTGACAGCACTCATTGGAAACAAACGCTTTTCCTCTTAAGGCAACCAATCATTTGTAAGATCGGACACAAAATCGATGCAAAAATAAAAGTCTATCGAAATATAAGAGACGTTCGGTCGCTGGTCATTGAGTTAGTGATCGCATCTGAAAACAAACAAATATTTTCTTTGTCTTAAACATTGAGTCGATATTAGTCTTTAAATGTTTTATTTTATTTTCATTTGTTTTCAGTTCTTATAATCTATTCATACGTTTAAAAGCAACAAAAGTTGTGTTGAGTTTAACAACTCGTTTGACATTACTTTAAAGTAAAATAAATGAAAAATATTTTATTAATTCAATGAAGAGATGACTTGAATTCGTTCAGTCATTCTGTAAACCACTTGACTTTCTTTGTCTTCGGAACCGCTTTATTACTGTTGTCTGCTTTGAAGATATTCTTCCTCTTCTTGTAGTGCAAGTCATGTGAGTCTTGTGTTTCGATTAATTCCTTTTTATTTTGTTTCCTATTTTCGACTTTCATTTCATGTCTTTTCTCATTAATGTTTTTATTCTTAATTTTCTTAACCTTTTTTCCTCTGCTTTTCAATTGTTTTTTCATTTCTCCTAATTTTCTGTTCACTTTCGGAGCTTTTATTTTCTCGTTTGGTTTGTTTGGTCGCGAAATAACTCCGCTGTAGTCAACCGTATCTCCGGCCGGCTCTTCGTCCGCCTTATTGTTCTGTTCTTCGGTTTGTCTTTCATTCGACTTCTGATTGGCTCTAATTCTGTGTTTTTTCTTATTTAAGGCCACTTTGTTCTCAATCGAAAACTCAACTATTGGTCGCTTTTGCGGCACAAATACATTCGGATTATTGTTTAAATATCGCAATGCTTTCAATGCGTGCGAGTGTTGGCTAAACTCAACGAAACCGAATCCTTTAGATTTGCCGAACTTCTGGTCGGCTTTACGGTCGAACATAACTCTGCACTAAAGGCCAAAACAAATTGTATGTCAATTATAAATGTTTTCATTTATGCAAAACTGTTTGACCGATACCTCAATTATTTGTGTCTTCTTGTCATTGACTGCATTCATGAAAAGTGGTCTCAATTTCTTGTTATCGTAATTAAGCGGAAGATTATGAATACAGAGTCGGGTTTGGGATACGAAGTAATGATTGTTTTGAAGCATTTTTCGCTTTTTTGTTTCGAGCTATCAATCCATTCATTAGATTCGATTCAATCGTTATTTTAACCACAATTTTATATCTAATTCAATATAAGACTTACCGCTAATCTCTTCGCCAGATCCTGTTGGGAGACGCCTTCAGCCGCGGGTGAGTCCGGATATATGAGGCCTTCTTTGGCTAAATACAGATTCCGTTTGTCTTTATCTTTGATTAAACGGTTTTCCTGAAGATCTTTGAGTTTACTTCTGGTGACAGCAATCGATACGTTTAGTTGTCGTCCGTCTAAATACAAATCTGAATTGTTTTCCGTTTCCGCCGATTCTAAGCACTTCTGAGCACCGGTTTTGGTCTTAAACTTAACAAAAGCCGTTCCTTTCGAGTGTTCAGTCATAGGATCGACACATAGTCTGCAATACTCTGTTGGACCGAAACGTCTCATCAGTTCGTTCAGTGATTCGGCGCTCGAGACGAACGACAGGTTCCGCACGAATACTGTTCGCTCTTCTGACGCGTCGTTCAGTATCTTTGGATCAATTTTCCGATCAGTTTCCGACCACTTCTGGTTGTCATCACTTCCGTCATCTGACTCGTCGTCATTTAGTTCTTTTTCTTCTGTGTCTTCAGTGTCTTCAGTGACATCCCTTTCCATCTGTTCCTCATTTACTTCAATTGTTTCCTTTCCGCTACCGATGTCTTCGGTTGGGAGCGAATCCTCTTCTTCTTTGTCGGCACTTATGAACCGTTTCTTAGCCAAAGCGAAGTCGACTGCAATGGTTCGGCCCAAGAGGTCGGTTCCGTTCATCTCTTTGATGGCTTTGAGCGCACTTTTGATGGCATCGAAGCCGACGAAAGCGAATCCAAACTTTCTTCCGTCAGCTTTGGTCACAATATTCACTTCACATATATTTCCGAATTTCTTAAACTTCTCTCTAATTATCGATTCGTTTGCTTTAAACGAAAGGTTTCTTAAAATAATTCGCGATTTCTTTACTTTCAATAATTTTTTTCTTTTCTTTCTTTCCAATCGTTTTTCGGCTGAAATTTCGTTAAATTTTGTTTAATTTTAAGGATTTTTGTTTAAAAATCATTTACCGATTGATTTGGAGTCCGTTTTGTCCATTGTATCGAAGAAATCAATCAAACAAACTAGGTTATCGTTCAAAATATTCACTTGGGTTAATCTGAACGAGTATACTATTACAATTGAAACTTGCTAACATTTTGAACGCATGTTGACTGCATTTTGCAATACAAGCTGTTATTGAAGTTCAAATCAAATACGTCTTTGTATTAACAGTAATAAAAAGACTATAAAATCATTTATAAAAAACTATTCATTTCTTCAGTCGATTAATTGGTGAGAAAAATACGTATTTATAGTTCACTTTAAATATAATTCATTTAATTTTGCAAATAATTGAATAAATATTTAATAAAAGTTGAATTGAGTTGAAGACAATTGAGTCATAAAATCATTTAATGCTTACGTTATTAAAGTGTATGAAACGGACAAAACGTTTACATTTAAAGCCAATGTTTGTAAACAAAGTCTATGACTCTATTGAACGTTCAAAGTTTGAACTGTCTTATTGTCAGACTCTGATCGTAACTGACTGACTGTGTGATTGACTTTGACTTTGATATTAATATCAATTCAATTGAATTCGTGTCAAATATCCGCCCCTTTTGTGAACAAATATGTAATCTTTGAATAAAAATAAAAATAGTTTTCATTATTAATAGACTATTAATGAAACCATAGTTTAGTCCGAAAGCCAACCAAATCTAGTCTTTGTCTCAAAACAGCCATAAATGTCGGACAAGGGTTTGGATGACTCGACTCGAGTCAACGTCTTAGTCATCGAATCCAATGGCGTTGAAGACGACAAGTCGTGCGAAGACGACAATGAAGACAAATACGAGACGAATGACCACTCATTCAGATCTATCGCTTCGTCCAACTCTTCGCCCGAGAGGTCACTGAAGAGTGCATTCGAGAGCAGATATGCCATACATTTGGACCCAAATGTGACCAAAAACGGAAACGTCGTTCTCATAGCCATTGAGTCGATTCGTATCGAAACCAATCAGAAGTTCTCAGTCGTCAGACAATACGAAGACTTCGAATACCTTCACCACTGTTTGACAACCGCTCACAAAACAGATGGACTTATAATACCTCCCCTTCCGGTCAGACCAGCCATCGAACCCGAATTGGCTCATCAGAAGTCGCGCAAAGAAATGGGATCCGACTCTAAGACACTGATCGGCGATGAGTTCAACAAAGAGTGTTGGCTTTTGCAGTACTACCTGAGGCTAATGGTCAGACACCCGGTCTTTGGCGCCAACACTGTTTTGGACACTTTTCTGACCGAAAAGGAAGCGCTTCCCAGACCTAAGCTCAGGAAAGGCTTTGGATTTATGTCCAGATTTACCGATTCGTTGGACAACTGGAAGCACACGCATAAGGATTGCGACGAATTCTTTCAGAAGGAAAGGGATTTCGTCAACAGCTATACTCTCCATCTGAAAGAAGCGTCCGATTCCTTGAACTCCATAGTCTTCGGGCGCCGGAAGCTCTGCGAAGTTCTCTCCCATTTGTCGGCTGCCCTTAACCTGAATCTCGGAGACAATGAAGGCATGTCTAGAGTCGGGATCCGGTTCTGCAATCTCTTCTCGAAAGGACTGGACGATTACAGACACGGTTTGGATATCATATCGCATAACGACGAGACAACTCTCGGCAATACTCTTAACTATTGGCACAGATATCACGAATCGCACAAAGAAATGCTTTTCAACAGAACTTGTCTTATGATTGGATACGAAAACGCGAACCGAATGTTAGATAAGGCGAAGACCCATAAGAAGAAAGAGGCCGGGGAGGCAAAGCTCTTGGCCGAGAAGGCGTTCGAGGAGTGCAGTGAAGTGGCGCGACAGGAGATCAAGCAATTCCATAGACTCCGAATCGAAGCCCTGGCCCTCAATATGAGACGATTCGCCGAATCGCAGCTCATAGTCGCCAAAGACATGCTTTCGGTTCTCAACAATTCGGTCGAAAAGCTCAGGAAGTTTGAAGTCATGTGAACTCAACCGACCGTTGAGTCAATCGCTTATAAATTGTTTTATCGTTTTTTGTTTTATTTATAATATTTATTAATATTTCTAATCTATTGAATGCATGACTTGTATTGAATTGTATTATAATATTAATTATAATTTAAATATTTATTTCTTTATATAATTTTAAATCAGATATCAATCAATCGATTATTTGTTTCTATCTATCGATTGGTATAAATGTTATAATTCTTTGCCTCAAAAACATTCCCAATATTTAACAATTAGTTTATTATTATTAAAGGCCGGACAAACGGAGGATATAAAACTCGCTCAGGATTTTCATTGTTGGAAAGTTCTGACTAGAGCTGAATTA
>JAQIWA010002676.1:0-12602 GCA_034693305.1 Eueremaeus valkanovi | reverse complement strand
ACTACTTGTCCACAAAAAATATAATATTAATTACTATTATGTTTGGAGTGAATGATATGCACTAATGCTTATGAAGTTTGACTCACAACTAATGGCAGTTGAAAACCAACTGATGGCCACTGTATTTGAATTACGACTCAATGCGATTGCGCTGAATTGCATTTAGTCTTACATACATAAAGGACGTAAACATATTAAGTAAAAAACTGTACGTTATTTGTAGAATTACAGTTTAATTGTATATGTTATACAATTTTTGTGTATTTTGCAAATGCTGTCCCAAATACAAGTAAACTGTAACCACATTTACAATGAAACTGTAATCAATTACAGTTTAACTGTAAATGTCGTTACAGTTTACCTGTACTCCAGTTTAGTGTGTTGACCGCAAGATTGTCGTCAATGCAATCGTTGGAACAGATCTTATTTGTGGTCAGAAGAGGATCCGAATAAGAGTCTGAATAAGACATTGATTCACCTGTTCCTGCAATCGACTGATTTGAGTCATATTTTCCTCTTCGTTGTCATCGCTTTGACTGTCATTCTGTTCATCCGAGTCCTCCTCAGAACTCATGTCTTCGTTGTCCTCCACTTCTTGTGATTGGCCTTCACTTGATTTACTTGTAGTCAAATCCATAATCAATCAAATAATGCAATAAATCACTCAATTCTTCGGATAATAAATAAAATTTTAATTCAATTCTCAATCAAATCGTAAAACGTTTTGTCAATGAATTCAATGTTTTGTTTGAATTGATTTTATTCACAAAAACTCAGTCAAAAGTGCATTAGAATTGAATGTTCAGAATATAAGTGACACTTAAATGAGTTCAGAGCGAACCCCAAATATTTATAAACTAATAAATTCTTAATGAAATCCAAATTAAACGCAATGCAACTTGTTAATTGTAAAGCACACTGATTATGTGTGACCAACTGACCAAGTTCATGACTTTTCCAATCGTGGAAAACTATGAGAGAGATCAGAGTTTTTAATCTCATCCGAATCGTTGACTCATAGAATTTGCAGGCAGTTTGCGAAAACTGAAAAACTCACCAAATGAACCTGTATCAACCTGAACATATACGAGTTTATGAGGTCAGGTAGGGTCAAATTAAATAGATTTCAATTATTTATTGCAAAAAAATATAATTTCAAACATTTTCTGTTATTTTTATTCAAATAATTTTCAATGCAATACAAGAATAAAAAACATTTTTTTAATTAAAAACACAAATTCTAAAGAATATAAATTCTATTAATTATTTGTTCACCAGTTCTGGACATCAATCGAAACAATAATTTTCGTATAACATACGGAATAAGTTATTCATTATAATGGAGTTCATCCTAAATATTCAGAAGTCATCCGAATATTAAAAGAATTATTGATTTTATAATAACTCGAATCGAATTAAAAGTTATAAATATTAGTATTTGTTAAACAACTAACGACTACTCAAATGAATTAATAGTGATTTTGTGGCCAAATATGTCAAATACATTGCGAACACAAGGAATGAAAAGTATATTAAACTATAGTTTAAAACATAAACGACTGACAGAACTATTGATGTGTAGAACAGAACCACTTTATTAGCCATAAAACGAATATTTATTCTCGGATTCAATACTTCAGTCACTCTTTCTGGTGGCCTACAGTTATTACCCGTTCCTGTCTTTACTGTCCTTAAGTAATAGGTCGGACCAGTTATGAGTTGTTTGACGAAAATGCCAACCAATCCCTCCCTATTGTACAGACTTTGGATGTGTTGACCATATCTTCGATTAATCCAATCGGATATGAAGAGTAAGAGTTGAACCAAATAATAGAACTCATAGGTGCGCACCGGCTGTCGGTCTGGATTGCCCTCTATTAGGTTGAAGTGTGGTTTACATACTCTGTTCAGGACTTGGGTTCTGCCAAATGAAGTCAGTTTTGGCGTTCCGTTGGTCTCTTCGAACAGATCTTTAGGTATGAATGAAGTGTTTGCATCGATTGACTGGTTTTGAGCTGAGATCAGGTCGGAGTCGGGCGCCGGCACTTCGAACAGTTCAGACAATTGCGCGGAAGCGGTTTGCAGATAGTTCTGAGTCTTTGTTCTGTCGATCAGAAACTTCTGATTCACATCCGATTGACTCAATTCGTCGGACATTCGGAAGAAGGATATTATGGTTTGAAAGAGCGAAAGGCCGGGAATGGCAGTCATTTCCTCAGATAACTGAGTTCTTTGAATCATATCAGTAGTAGTATTGAGTGCTTTCGATATTTCGATCAAAAGCTGTACAACCAATGGTCTAATGGCCGGACAGAAGAGAGGAATGTATTCGAAAGCATTGGATTCGCATTCCATTAAAGGATGTCTCGAATGGCCGACAAATGAACTGACATTTTGTTGTCGTATTGTTGGCGACAATAGACTCGCTCTCGAGTTGGAAATCCAACTGTTCTGCAGAAGACTTGTGTTCGAAGTCTCGCTACTCATCAGTGAATTGTCTGCTTCTCTGATCCAAAGCGAAAGGTTTTGCTGTGAAAACACTTTTGTTATTCTGAAGAGCATTAATGCGTTCTTCGATGAACTCAAGTCCAAGAGTTTGGAGAATCGAGGGATCAGTTGACGGAATATAACCGAATAGAAGAGCAGATTGTCTGCAATGAAGTGCTTCCAACGAAGATCTGTTAGAGTTATGTCTGATCTCGTGTTCACACTCTCCTTGTCATCACTGCTCGATATTCGGGCCATAGATGTGTTTGTGTAACGCCAGGGCTGGATATAACTGAGCCAGGCCTCCAATGGCAGCCGAAATGATGTATCGTTTGGCCACCGCTCGAACGACAGCCTCAGAAATGTATACAATTTCTTCTGAATGGAGTACTTGTGCGCCCAAACCGACCGCTTTATGTCATCCAAAGGCGAGGAATCGATAATATTTAGCGAATCATTCGTTCGTTTACTACAACTGTTTGCGAAGTAATGCAAATGTTTTATTAAAATTCTAACGGCTCTCATGTGGTCAGCACTGGGAGTAAAGAAGTTCTGTTTCGTAGGACTCGAATGTCTTTTGCTGGACGAGTGAGGAATCGCGTGATTGAGCCATATTTCGGAGACAATCAGCAGAAATGACTCGCATTTGTATATCTCAGCGCCCAATGAGTCTTGTATTGACCGTTGAGACCATTGTTCGCTGTTTTGGTATTCGTTTCCTCCGCTTAAGAGTGGCTTCAGATTCAGAATTGAAGACTTGAATAGAGTTGAGGTTTGAGGCGAAGAAGTCATCGGTTTTTGTTCAACAATATTGGAAGCGGTTCTCAGATGAAGAAGACTGGATGTGGTAGAGGACAGGGATTGCCAGAGACTCGAGTGAGGGCTTGGAGTGGAATCAGGCGTTTGGGTAGCGCTCGAAAGGGGAACGAAATAATTGAGATAAGACTCGAAGACTGAGAAATAGACGATATTTGAAGAGTTTTGGTTCGCGTTATTCAGTTGTTCCCAATAGAAGGGGTTGTGTTGGCTCTGTTGGGTCGGACTGTTGTTCACCATATAGTAGAAGAAGTTGAAGAGAAAGAACTCCAAAGCGTTCAGACTTATGGTATTCGACAAGACGTGAGATATTTTGTTTGCGTACAGATTGGGAACAACTCCTTCCTCGAGAGACAGCTTTGTCGGCATCTGATCCGCGCGAAAGACAGTCATATAATCAGTCATTGGATGCGATAATACTTGAGTGACATTACACTCACCGGTAAACAAGTCTTCGGAAATTCATATCTGTTTAACGGGTCGTTCATTAGTTGTCGGATCAGTTGGAACAGACATCCATTCGGGTGAAGGAAACTATAGATTGCGTCGAATTCTCGCGGATTATAGTTTCGGGAAATCAGTTTCAGTGACCAATCGGTTGACATCGGATGCAAACCAATACCGAAGATGTCTTCGACTAATGAAATGTAATTGATTTGGATTTCCTTTGGTTTCCAATCAAAACGAGAATTAATTACAAAAAAATATGAATTGTTTTGAAAGAAAATAATCGATTGAATCAAACCTTAAGATTAGTGTTAATCGATTCGAGTATTAGTTGCGACAAAACATTGCACTTCTGAACGATTGGCTCTTTTAGGCAATTCTCGTAACGAATTTGAAACTATTGGAAATGATTAACACATCAAATGACCAAATGATCAGGCTCATTCGTGCTCATTCATGCTCATGGATTCAACCAATACTTACCGGAAGTATTAAGTCATTGTTTGGCTTATTGTAGGTATAATTGTTTGAATAATTCATTTTAATTATACTTTTAATTATTGTTTTGGAAAATAATCTAAAATTATGTTTATTTCAAACGAATCGTTAGTTCAGATGAAAAGCATTTCTTTCATTGGTTTTCAAAAATATCTGAAATGAATCCAAAAATAATGTTTGCATTCATTGGTTGGTTTGCATTGAAATCAATGCCAATTTTAAGACAATTTTTGGACATTGATTATGTCGAGTCCAGAATGACATTTGGACAATGAATGTACACTGGTCATTTCGAAATAGACCCAGGGTGCTCCAGTGCAGTTCCAGTGCAGGCACTCCTGAAGTCAAATCAAGTCTTTCCTATTAACCATCAGAAGTGAAGAATGGATTCCTTCGTCGCCGACATATCAGATGATAATCACATTTGCATTCGATGTAAACAAACGATCAATGGTTTAGACAATTACGTCGAACACCGGAAGAATGGTCTCTGCGATCACATGACTGCCGACCAGTTCTTCAATTGTCTTCAATTGCAGTATAAATACAAATCTAATTACGAATACAATGAAGAAGAATATGAAGAAGAAGACGACACGAGTGTGAAGAGCGGACACAACCAGACCTGCAATGAGTCGGAAGATCAGTCCGAAGAAGAGGTCGATATATACCGTCCGCCCAATGACTTCACCGGTATTTCAATCGATTTATGTATTGTTTGATTCAATTAACGACTTCTTAACCACTGTTTAGGCGGCAAATGGAAGCCCGGAAGTGGTCCTCAATCGGGCATTCGCTCCAACTCTGGGATCACTTCTTATGTCAGCGACTCTTCATCTGATGAATCGGAAGGTTTGGATCCAAAGAAAAGTTCAAATTCTGAGCAAACAATCAAATCGTTTGAAGAAATCGATTCATTTAATGTGAGCACAAGAGCTAACTGTTCTTCCAGTGCTTACAATAGTCGCTCAGAAGTAAGAGAAACAGAATTTGAAGAAAAAAGTGTTTCAAATGAAGTGATAGTTAATAATGAAAATGAATTCAATTGCAAAATATGTGGATTTAAAGCCAATAATTCGTTTGATTTACTCAAACATTATTTGAATTCAAAAAATCACTCAAATAGTGATGACTTGTCTTCGGAATCAATGGTTGAAAACGAGACAAATCTTATGCAAAACTTATCGTTCATTTGTAAGATCTGTTCCTTCTATACGAATCAGTCGAATAACTACTTCTGGCACTTAACCACTTCCGGCCATAGCCTTAATATCGGCGCTCAAATCATGCAATTCGAGTGCAAAATCTGTACCCAAACCTGTGCTGACGTCGAAAAACTTATGGTTCACTTGAGAACCAATCAATCCATACATACGAACAGTTCGGGTCCTCTTATTGTCTGCAAAATAAAGGAAATGCAGGAAAAGGAGAAAAACTCAATAAATTGTTTGAATAAAGCTTTCGATTATTTTAAATGCGATTTCTGTTTAAAAGTATTTAAATTCAAAACACATTTGAAAAGACATACAATGAGTGAACACATCCGAAGAGTCGCGTTTCCGGATCTGATTAAAAGCAATTTCATTGGCGATCGACCGAAGTATTCGTGCCTTAAGTGTGACTTCAAAACCGACAGCCAATCAACACATTTATTGCATTCAGTCAATCATGAAATGCCTGTCCTATCGAACCAATCGGATGGCTCTGATGGCAGAACAGTTGGATCGAGTGATCAAAGACTAGTCAAACGGAATAATGACAAATACAAGTGTCCTCTCTGTGACCATAAGTACATCAGTCGAGAACTGAAAGAACACATCAATAGTCACATCAATGAGAGGCCATTCGAGTGCTTAAAGTGCGACAAAAAGTTCTCGAAATCTATTTATTTGAAAAATCATGAAAAAACTCATTCGAGTATTAAAGACAAAGTATGCGAGACTTGTGGCACAGGGTTTGTGACAAACAAACTGCTCAGTAGTCATATGAAAATACACGACACCAGCAGAGAGAGGATCGTGAGCTGTGATGTCTGTTCGGCGCAGTTCTACTCAAAGTCCACACTTAAGGCTCACATGAAAAGACATTTACCTAAAAGTGAGCGACAATTCAAGTGTCAGTTCCCCGGATGTCGTTATGCGTTCGTAAGGAATGGCGAACTGACAGAGCACTCGAAAGTGCACTCGAGTCCAGACGACAAACCCTTTCTGTGTGAGTGGTGTTCCTACAGAACGAAATCGATTTACACGTTTCGAAAGCACTGCCGAATACATATCGGAGACAAACCACTCGAATGCCAGTTCTGTGACTTCAAGACTAACCTCAGCTCTAATTTGTGCCGACATTTGCGCATACATTCCGGGGATAAGCCTTATGGCTGTCCCTATTGTAGGCATGTATTCAGTTCTCCAACTTTTCTATCGTTTTATTATTTTGTTTTAAATAAAAAATATTTGAATTTTATATTTCAGTTATGTTTGCAATACTCAGGAAAATGTGAGAAAACATATTCTGAAGACTAAGAAACACAAAGGAGTTTATGTCTATCCGTGCAGTCATTGCGAATACAAAACTAATTTATTCAGTGATTATCGCAAACACATCGAAGAAAGTCATTCGGATTTGTATTCAATCGAAAGCATCGATGGATTGGTTTCACATTTGTTTCGCAAAAATAATTAGATTTTGTGCAGAGATTAGAGTCAAAACAATTTACGGTAATTGGGATTCTCTACCAGAGCTCAGATTTAAATATAATCGCACCGAAAGCGGACAGACATTTATCAATAAGTAATTAATTTATTAAACATTTTATTTATATTTAAAATTGATTTGAATTTAAATAAAAGCAATTAATTATGAAAACTAACGGTTCGGGAATGACTGTAAGACGACTGGAAAAAGTAGTCGGGTATTACTCCTTCGGGAATCAACTCTTTATAATTGCAGTTTCTCTTCATCTTTCGTCTGATATCTTCGACAAACATCTGGAGTTTGACCAAAGATTGTCTTTTCGTCTCTTTGTTGGTCACCCTTTCGATGCGTTTTAAGAAATCGTTTGAAAGAAAATCAATTATTTTTATGAATTGTTTTCTATAAAATCGATAGAATTTGTGTGAAGTCGTCGACAGAAATGATTCCAAAATGGCTGCAGTGATCGCAGGCCTGGGCTCCAGATTTAGCACTCTTGCCATCCAATTCCACCCATACCTCAGGCCATGCGGATGATTGTTCTCGACGTTGGACTGAATGATAGCGCCGTAGAGTTTAACCATTGCTCGCATTCTATTCAGAAACGATTCCTCAGATTCTTGTGTCCCGTCTTTGGCCACAGTATAGCCACAAGCGATCAGATAATTGAGCTCATTGTCCGCTTCATCTCGTTTGGGATAATAGGGCACAACGTAAGGGCACTTGTCTTGCATTTGAGCCAAAAATATTTGGCCGAATGTCGGAAAACGAGACCACAAGAGGACAACTATCGGCGCCATTGTTAGTGCGATGTCTTTCTGTTTAGTACTGACGCTCTGAACCGATAATACGAATAAATAATTAATATTATAATAGATTGCAAACAAGTGACGAGACTTACGATAAACATATTTGTGGCCAAACTTATGCAGAAGTGAAGCGAATTATCTTTTTTACTGCAATTGATTTGTTTTCCCGAATACTCGACAGCCCTTTCACTGAACAGTTGTGTCAATCGATTCAATTTGTCTCTGATGTGATCAACCGATTCACACGATATAGTATTGATAGTCGTCTTCACAAAGAGCTGCAAATCATTTCTCTTTTGCTTGAATTTGGTTTCGGAAACAAAACTTTTGAATGAATTGTCGAAATCATTGGATATTTTTTGTAAACTCAAGAACTGTTTGAACGCCTGATAGTCGACGAACTCTGAAACCGAATCATTTGACTCATTAGTAGCGCAAGAGTTGTCGCTTTGAGTGTTAGTAAAAGAGGTCTTATTATCGGAAACGGGTTTCAATTCAATGGCTTTCTTAACATTTTCTTTCAAATGTTCGATATCTGACACTATTTTCTCCTTAAGATAATTGGCTTTGAGTTTAAGATTCTGTGCATTACTTATGTCTGATTCACTTAAATCTGGTTTTGTTAGCAGAATATCAATGCTTTGAAGTAAACCAATAATTGAATGCAATTCCTGTTTAAGTGTATGAAAGTATTGATCGCTTTTCACAACTGTTTCCAAACTATTAGTCGATTGAACGACGCATTTGACGACTAAATCGATTTCATGTCTGATAATCATCAGTTGTTTGCGTCTCAACTCGTTTTGCTTTCTCTGCTGTTCTTCGACTAACAACTGGTGTTTGCTTTCGATTTCCTTGAGTTTAAAACAAGCGGTCATTGAGTTGTCGTCAAAACTGTTTTCTTCCCTAAAAATGCTTTCTTCGAGTGCTTTGTATTCGTCGGCAAAAGCGTTGAGTCTTTTGATGGCATCCAACGTATGCTTCTGTCGGATTAGTTTCAACTCTTCGTCAAACTCTTCGTCATATTTTCTGAACTCTGTCTCAAAATTCTTAATCTTTTTACTCAACTCCTGAGCCACCGATTCGTGTCTTTGTTTCTCATAATTAATTATATTCAAGTCATTCACCGAATCATTCGTCCATTTATTGACAGAACTATTGTTTCGCAAACTCTTATCGATGTCTTTCCCATCACTTGGTCTGCCATTAATGGGACTCTTCTTCGGATGGATTGAACTCTCGATTACTTTATATTTAACGCAATTTTTAATTTTGTTCTGACTGTCAGTTCCCATACATTTGGGACTTATTGTGATCGAAGAGGTCTTCAGTTTGACTTCGTTTATGATTTCCTGGAAATACAGTTCAATTGTATTTATAATAAGTTATAAACAAATATATGAATCGATAGTCAACTGAAAGCAACTGAAAGGACAATCACTTGAGTTCTTCGCTCTTCCTTCCAATTCCTGTCATAACTGAGCCGTCCTTTCGATGTCCTCTTCAGTGCCGACAATACGTCTTCGCATTCAGTGCTCTTCTCATTCATAATTCATTGAATAATTATTTGTTTAATCCATTTGTAAACTAAAACAAAAACATTGAAAATAACAATCAAAACGAAAACAAATAAATTAAATGTATTTCATATTCAAAGCCAAACGCATTCAAACGCATGCGAACTAATAGAGCGATAGACTGATAGACGGCATGCGATTCACTCATTCACTCGTTGGCATCGATTGGCAAAACTCGAGTTTATATTACATTACGTTTGTCTCGATTTCTGATCAAAAATAATCTTTTTCTTCAAATTCTTAATATATTTTATGAAAATTGAGCTCAAAATCATTTAATTTGTATAATTAGAATCTGGAAGAGTGTAACTGCCAGAGCACATCCATGCACATCTGTCAGTGCACTTGACCTGTCACATTTGGCAAATGTCATCTCTATTTTTAGCTGAACTTTCCGCACAATTCTTATTCTCTCTCTTTTATGCTATAATTAAAGTCAAACACAAATAACAATAAATGCAATTCAAGTGAATTATTCTAATTTGTGTGAAATAAAAGTCAATACTGTATACACTAATTGCGAGTATTATACTGTATATGAGATATTAAAATAAAATACCATTAGTTTAAATGTCAGAATACAGTATGCAAAGAACCTTGTTCATTCGATTGGGTTGTCTATTTCTGCCATAAAAACCTAACTTCTATTCAATAAAGTTTACAAAAAAAATGAATTCAATCTACAAATAAAAGTAAAACAAATGAATAAAATGCTTTAATAGAGAGTTGATCCAGCACAACTTATTTGCACCTTAATATTGAACCCCTGTGGTCAACGATAATGACGGGAACCTCTTATTTATTTTAAGTCAATTTTAAAGTCCTATCTCTTCCTAACCTTAACTTTGGTTTTACAGTCGATATAATCTTTATTACAGTTAAGATATTTTATTAGACCTATTAATGGCTCCATTTTATAGCTGAAAATCCAATCATTTACTCTGTAAGCAGTGGATGCATCGAAAAACTAGTCTTAATTTATGGCACCCGGATTACTAACCATGGTCCAATAGAACGCAGGGGTTCCTCACCTGAAAGAGAAAGGACAATGTTTTCGTGTCAAGCAAAACTGGGTTTCGTATCTAAACATAGATTTATTGCAAAACTAGTATTAATTCAATGAGATTCTAACTAAAAAGCATTGATAAGGTAACTTTCTTGCAATGTATGACTGTGTATCATTTCAAAAAGTACCATGATTCATTAGTTATTGCCTCTTTGTTGTATATACATTCATTAGTTATTGCATACAGTAGTCATAGAATACAATATTAATATTCGTTTGCTTTAAAATCATTGAATTTCTGTTCAATTCATAGCAATAGGAATAACGTCTATACAGTCTATACCGTAATGCTGTTCACTGTCGCCCGGATTAGATATAAGACAAGAATAATAATAAATATATAAATAAATTATATTTACAATGATTTCTGTTTTATTATTCCAGAGTGTTATCAATGTTTGGGCCAAATCTCAGTTTAATTGAAAATATCTTCAGACAATTGGGAGACTTTGAATGTTAGATCATTTATCTCTGACTGTGAGGAGTCTGAGCCCAACAATAGCTCTGTTATCTTAGGCAACCTCTAAGGCTTATAGGCTTTGAGAAAGCAAATACAGATTTGTGCTATAAATGTGCAAATATTTTGGAAACTATTAATATTAGCGAACATTCTATACAAATATGAAACAAATATTATTTGTGTTCAAAAGAATACCAGAGATGACTAAATCGTGTATTTTTTATCACTTATAGTACTATCATAGTCTATAGTGATAATATGACCAAGACCATAAGGCTTTGGTAGATTCACCATAATGTGCACAATTGCAATATGAGCTTCCATCTTTTGAGTTTCGGAAATTCTCCACAAAATACAAGAAGACATCTAAATCTCTTCGCGTTTCTGGTCTGCAATTCCATCACATCTGTTGATAATTTTATTTTATGCCAGAGTATCCAGGCTACATTTGAACTCAGCTTTAGTTCAGTCATGTGTCCCCTCAATAATCTACAAGGTGGAGTTAACATAATGCTGTAGCAATCTTGGTTTAAGACATATCGGGAGACCCTTCTCCTATGTCATAGGTATAATGCAGATGAATAACATGTGAAATGAAAAAATATTTTAGTTTTAATTTTGTATCAATTATTTTAGCCTTTTATGTATCGAAACAAATCATAAATACAATTGAAATATACTAAGGAATGCAAAATCCGTGAATTTACGGATTGTATAGACTTTTTGACACTGAGCTTCTGAGTTAAAAAGGTACTAAAGTCTGAACTATCAAAAACATAGTAACAATAAATTGAGTTGAGTTAACCAGTAATCAAATAAAAGTTCAATACTGAGTGTTAAGAATTCTATTGAATTGTTAGTCAAATAATGCAAACATAGAACGAATGCTGCAAACAAGTTATAAACTTAACTTATCTTGTTTGGAAACTATGTGAACAGGATCAAATCTGGAGCCACTATAAGCAACGCAATGATATTTTATACCCTGAATCGAAGTTGCATTTCTTAGGAAATATTCATAGTTCTAAACAATACTGTATCATATTTTACACTTCACATAAACTTTTCTCGATTATGCCTATGATTAGGAACAAGTAAAAAAATCCTTAAGCAGAGACTTTGCTGAAACGCCTGAAAAATCACTGCAATCTTTTCATTCGTATTCATTGTAAATCTTTTCCAAATTTTTCTCAACTTTTAAATAAAAATTCAGATATATTTGGATGTGATATAAGAGCTGAACTGATCTTATTTATATTGACTGCAAAACTTATAGTCATATCTAAATAAATATGATCAGAGTTCAATTTTTAATGACATATGTGCAGAGGTTGAATTTCTTTAGTAGTTTGCTGCCCCTGGAGCACATTATTCACATTTAGACCCATGACTCATGGGCCATGAGTTGTGTATATGTGTACAGTAAAGTACACTCTCTAACACTGAACCCAATATTACACTATCAATAATGTTGCTGTGAAAGAAACGCGTTTCTTACATCAAATTACACTGCTTATGTGACCTGAATTAAATATATTTCTAATGAGTTATTTGCATATAAAATGCAAAATACTCTGGTTAAGGAATAAAGTAAGGATTATACCGAGGAAGTATACTTTCCCTTTTTGTTGGACATATCGACGCCAGTATCGTCTGGGAGACTAGAGATTAGCAGGGCACATTATTTACATATAAGGAAATAAAAGAGCTATACTTAAATCAATAGAGCTATTGATTCCTAACATGTAAGT